>JAJLXT010000131.1:12617-32859 GCA_030571395.1 Nakaseomyces sp. UFMG-CM-Y6046
GGGGGGGGGGGGGGGGGGGGGGGGGGATGTAGATACTGTATTGTTGTAACAATACAGTGTGTGTGAATTTAAGAGTAGTAGACGTATATATGTATATATATATCTGTGTGTATATCCCCTGTATATCCCCTGTGTGTCTCACGTCCCATACGGTGATCTGACCAATCAGATGCGAGGATGACGCAGTCCGGGTAACAGATTTTCTATTGTGTGTAACTCTTTCACTCTGTGTGTGTAACTCCCTTTCGCTCTCTGTCTCTCTTATTTACCGGACATAAGGTATTTGAAATGAACTACAATATATATATAAGGTGTACTTTGATATTCTATTCTACTCTACAACACTGTAACAATACAACAACAATAACAAAATAAATATGTTGAGTTTGAGGTCTTTTAGAAGTGTGAGCAAGGTCAATGCTGCCAGGATGCTGTCGACCAGTATGGTTGCTAGCAAGAGCACGTACAGGACACCCAATTTCGATGATGTGTTGAGGGATGACAAGAACTCTGACAAGAGCCGTTCGTATGCGTACTTCATGGTGGGCTCCTTGGGTCTGCTGTCCTCTGTCGGTGCCAAGTCTACCGTCGAGACGTTCGTGAGTTCCATGTCTGCCTCCGCTGATGTGTTGGCCATGGCCAAGGTGGAAGTGAACCTGGCCGCTATCCCTGAAGGGAAGAACGTCGTGGTGAAGTGGCAAGGTAAGCCCGTGTTTATCAGACACAGAACCGCACACGAGATCGACGAGGCTAACGGCGTCGACATGTCCGTGTTGAAGGACCCGCAGACCGACGCCGACAGAGTCAAGGACCCACAGTGGCTGGTTATGCTGGGTATCTGTACCCATCTGGGCTGTGTGCCTATCGGTGAGGCCGGTGACTTCGGTGGTTGGTTCTGTCCTTGTCACGGTTCCCACTACGATATCTCCGGTAGAATCAGAAAGGGTCCAGCTCCTTTGAACTTGGAAATTCCAGCCTACGAATTTGACGGTGAGAAGTTGATCGTTGGTTGATCGAAATTACAAAAAAAAACGTCAATATAATAACAATATTCTTAACCCCCCACCCACACAACACAACACAACACAAAAGATTTCTTTTTATTTAAGCATAGAATCAAGAACAATTAGAGGGAGACAATATGGAAGTCATATCCTTTTGAGTAAAAAAAAAAAGACACCCTTTATTCCTCCACATTACATCAATATTCCTCCTGATTACATCAATAACAATCCAATTTATCTTTATTTTTTAACCTGTAGTTAATTCTCTGTTTTTTTAACCTATTTATTTATATCTATTTATTCCGTACTTGATTTAATCTCTCATATATGATTATTTTTTACTTCAAATACTTCTCCAGGTCATCAGGAACATGTCGCCAGCCGTCTTCTATCCACTGCAACACCATCTCTCTGGCGTCGTGTGAGACGCGCTCTGACAGTGACTCGTTGATCAGAGTGGACGTGATGGATATGTGGCTGTGTTGTTTCACGAGCGGGCTCTTGCCACGGTACAGCGACAACAATGAGCTGTTGCTGGTGCTGCTGACGCTGTGGTGGGAGGCCAAGGTGCAGCTCGTGCGGGCCTTCTGCGTTCGTAAGTTCACACCGGCTAGGTCACGCATTATATTGCGGACGTAGTCCGGGATATTCGGTGGCCGGTAGTTCTGGCTGAACTTCATCTTCCAGTACACGGACCAGTGCAGACGGCCATACTCCGGCACGTAGCGGTACCGTCCCAGGTTGGGGAAACATATGTCCCGCTTGCTGCCGTCGTCGCGCTGTACACGAAGGCCTATCGGGATCAGTTCAAGCAGCCACCACAGCAGCACATACACTTTCTTGAGGCTGCCACACTTGGCACCGTATTTCGCTTTTATTAGTAGCTCGTTTCTTGCAATGGCATTGTACAGTTTCTTCTCGTAGCCCGCTTTTAGGATGCCTCTGATGTTGGCAAGCGCAACGAGGTCAATGCTGTTGGCTGTGATCCGGTCAAGATTATTGTCCAGACGGATATCATGTCTCGTGACACTCAATTTCAAGTAGTCATGTGTGTCAGCGAACAATGTCCCCACGGAGGTGCTCTGGTCAGCGAAGTTTCTTAGCGCTACGAGGTCGAACTTACAACCAAACTTGATGGCCTCGCTGATGATCCATCTCAGCGACATATTGGACGTGCTTTCCATGGACTCTGCGTCCAGGGCCCACCCACCACCGACATCGGCGTGGTCGCCAGGGAACCACATCTCGACCAGGTCAGGGAAATCCTGGCGCTCTTCTAGCGTGTCGAACTTGAACGTTCCTTGCACATGCACCGATGACACGCTGGTAATACCAGTGGCCCTTGCATATCTGTACCCTCTCTTCGAGGAGAATATCAGCCTTGGTCTGGGTGTTGTCGTAGAGTTGAGATTGTGTTCCTCCACGGTTTCGTGGTGAAAATTCATCACAACTCGTTTTGGTAACTTCAGTGTGGGTTCAATGCAGAACTGCTTGAATTTACCACGCCGTTCGTCCAACGACATCGTGTGCCTCACATGTTCCACTATCCTGCACCGCTGTGTGCAGGGAAACAACCTGTCTCTGAATATCCCCACCGAGTTCACCGAGTCAAACAGGCCCTGGAAGTGGATTCGGACGGGGTCCCGCCTGCTGAACGTCCTCTTAAACTCCTGCACCAGCGTCGTGGTGTAATTCGGCTGTATTGGCTGCTTGTCGTACTCCCACTTCACATACACTTTCCAGGCCATCTGCACGAGGTTCTGCTGGCCAGATTTCAGCAGCCCGACTCTCTCGATCATCCCAGCCAGCACACGCGCAATATACGCTCCTCGAGAGAACCCAAACATATACACACAGTCACCCACGGTGTAGTGTAGCATCAGGTACCGGTACGCCTCGATAATGTGTGACTCGATGCTGAAAGCGAACATAGAGTCCGCCACGTTCCGCACACTCGACCACGTAAACCGCCTCCTGAAATCCGTGACTGGATCACAGTCAGCAGCCACCCCAATCCCGGGCTGGTAATAGCACAGCTGTGCGTCGTCACACTCCAGCAACCGGTACAACTTCAGCACATTACTGAACGGATACGGCCCAAAATTCTCACAAGTCCCATCAAAACAAAGCACAATATTCCTGCCCATATTATATTGTATTTTGGTGATCTCATAGCCAGAAATACCAATTACAGACAAAAGTATTACCAAGAACCACAAACAATTTCTTTTTAAAATAGACCAAATTACACCATCCGCTGTCACAATAATCAACATCCCATTGTACGACTAAGTAAAAATGAAATATATGTAAAAAAAAATTAGAATTGGGGGCGAGCTGGGAATTGAACCCAGGGCCTCTCGCATGCTTGTGACGTTGTACTCAGATTTTCTCCAAGTTCGCCCAAAGCGAGAATCATACCACTAGACCACACGCCCATATTAAATTCGTTGTGTTGTTGTGGAGCCGTGGTGACCGAGTGAGTGCAAACCAATAATACCCACAACAAATCTATATTTGTATATATAGCAACTGGGCGGCTGTTTACTATATCAAAGGGAGATACGATATCAGTATTATTATGTGTTGCTATGTGATATTGTATCATTTCTGAGTTTGGAGAAGTGCGGAGACGTTCGTGGTGATGTTTTCTGTGGAAACGGCCCTCGGGCTTCAGTGGGAGCACACCTGCGAATTGGATCTCTCTCTCTCTCTCGAGAAAGGGACAGAATTAGGATATAAAGGGACTTAGATCTGTATTTGTTACATCTACAACTAAACAGTGTAAGGAAGGGGCAGTAGACAGATTTAGAAAGAAAAGGAGAAAGAAAAAATGGATATGCCGGCGATGGATGCTGTCACGATTGTGATCAAGGAATGTGTCAATCTGTCTACGGCCATGCGGAAGTATTCGAAGCTGGCGACGCAGTCTGGCGTGGTGGCGCTGCTTGGTGGTAACAGCGAGATTTTCAATAACGACGATTTAGGGCACAGGAAGTTGTCTAACAGGCAGAATGACCCGTACCTGTCTGGGTTTGTGCAATTGAGGTTGATGTTGAACAAGTTGAACAGTCTCGATGACGTGGACTCGCTCACCATATTCCAGCCGTTTCTCATTATACTCACGGCGAGCTCGGTCTCGGGCTATATTACCTCGATGGCGCTCGATTCTCTGCAGAAGTTCGTGACGCTGCGGATTATCAACGAGAACTCCAGGAACTATAGGGTGGCGGTGCGTGAACTCGTGGATGCGCTGACTCACTGCAAGTTTGAGAGCTCGTCGCAGATCTCAGATGACGCCGTTTTGATGAAGGTGCTGTATCTGACGCAATGCATTGTTGACTCGACGCCGTACGGCGACTGCATCACGGACTCTATTATGTACGAGGTGTTTCAGACGATACTGGCGCTGGCGTGTAACAACAGGAGGAACGAGGTGCTGAGAAAGGCCGCGGAGTCCAATATCATAGCCATCACAGTGAAGGTGTTCTCCAAGGTGAGAAATATCGACCAGCCGGAGTTTGTTGGGAAATACGTCAACGACGAGAGTTATACCAAGAACATGCTGAAAGGTGATGCGTTTGGTGTGAATACTCCGATGAGCGATGACGCCTCCATGATGTCGAGTGCAGACTCCATCACGGTTGATAATATAGATTCGAGGCTCGAGGAAGCGTTGAATAGCAACAAGGACTTGGAGGAGGAGACTGTCACCAAGGTATCTGTAGAAGCATCTACTCAACAGGATGATAATGAAGCCGCAGATGAGATACAAAAGGAGAACGAATCAGTTGACAGTGTTGAAGGTGGACAGACACAAGGTGGGGATTCTTTAGCAGTGGGCAACCGACAACAAGAACAAGAACAAGAACAAGAACAAGAACAAGAACAACCACCTTTGAAGGTTAATAATAAGGCAGAAGAGAAGTCTTATGGGTTACCAGTTGCTGGTCAATACCTAAATTTGTTGCTGACTCTAATTCTTCCTGAACAGAAGGTTAAACATACCACTACGACAAGGATTCTTGCCCTTAGGTTAATAAACGTTGCTGTGGAAATTGTTGGTGACAAATTAACTATTCACCCAAGATTATTTGCCTTGGTATCTGACCCAATTTTTAAATCTGTTCTTTTCATTATCCAAGGGACAGACAAGTTATCCCTGTTGCAGGCAGCATTACAACTGTTTACTACGTTTGTCGTCATCTTAGGACACAAACTACAACCTCAGATTGAATTAACATTGAAGAGGATATTTGCTATGTTATCTGAGGAAGAATCTCCAAAGAATAAGAACAAGAACAAGAACTCCTCGAATAATAACAAGTCGAGATCTCCACCGGTTAGAGAACTACTGGTGGAGCAAATCTCAATATTGTGGTCCAGATCGCCACTATATTTCACATCCATATTTATTGATTTCGATTGTAACCTCGATAGAACTGATCTGGCCATCAAATTCCTCAATGTGCTCACCAAGTTGTCTCTACCGGAAAGTGCGATCAGTACAACACCGTCTGTACCTCCAATTTGTTTAGAAGGTCTGATTTCCTTTGTTGACGATTTATATGAACAGATCAAGTCTCTTGATAGGGAAAAGTTTCTAGAAGAGAGCAAAAATATTCCTAAACTATTGCAACAAAGAGAATTGAAAACGGAATTTATTAGATGTGCTGAAGCATTCAACAAGAAACCAAAGAATGGTATTCCCTTACTTTTAGAAAAGGGATTTATCAAATCTGATAGTGAAAAAGATATTGCCGCTTTCTTGTTTGAAAACAACTCCCGTTTCAACAAGAAAACAATAGGTTTATATCTATGTGACCCAAAGAAGACGGAATTGTTACAAGAATTTATTGATTTCTTTGATTTCAAAGGTCTTAGAGTTGATGAAGCCATTAGAATTCTATTGACGAAGTTTAGATTACCTGGTGAATCTCAACAAATTGAAAGAATTGTGGAAGCTTTCTCGAAAAAATATGTGTCGGATCAAAAGTATGATCCTGCTCTATTGGAGGCTGATGGTGAAAAGGAAATTCTTGAATCTGTTCAACCTGATTCAGACTCCGTGTTCATTTTGAGTTACTCTATTATCATGTTGAATACCGATCTGCATAACCCACAGGTCAAAGAACACATGTCGTTTGAAGACTATTCTGGTAACTTGAAGGGATGTAACAACTCCAAGGATTTCCCATTCTGGTATTTGGATAGAATTTACTGTTCGATCAGAGATAAAGAGATTGTTATGCCAGAGGAACACCACGGTAATGAGAGATGGTTTGAAGATGCATGGAATAATTTGATCTCTTCAGCTACAGTTGTCACCGAAGTCGAAGAGGACTCTAGCTCCGCTATTGATAAGCTAACATTAATGGAGTTGGAGAAATTCAACAAAGCTATATGTGCAGAAATGGGAAGACCAATTGTTGAAACGTTTTTCAGAATCTTCCAAATTGCAACTGATGATCATATTGCCACTAAAATGTTGGGTAGTGTGGAAAAATTTGCTTATATTGCGATGTTCTTTGAAATGAAAGACATGTTTAATGACATCGTGCATCAAATTGCACAAAATACGGCATTGATGGAAATTGATGAGAATTTTAAGAAGGAAGACACTATTCCCTTGATAGAAATTAACATTGATAGTGATCCTCCAAGCACAATTCCTGTAAGTTCCACTAGTGTCAGACTTGGTAGCTCCTTGAAAGCACAGTTAGCTACTGTTTCTTTCTTCAGAATTATTCAAAAGAAAAAGGAACCTAGTCTCTTGGACAATCAAATATGGACGGATATTGTTGAAATCTTGACAACATTATATGAGAACCTATTAATTCCTGCAGATATATTCCCTGACTTACAAAAAAGACTTGTTTTGAGTAACCTTCCGAAAAGAACACCTGATATTTCGATAAACAAAGCCAGTGAAACCCGTGGGTTCTTATCTACTTTTGCGTCATACTTGAAAGGTGATGAGGAACCTACTGAAGAAGAAGTAGAAGCTGCTAATGTGGCTCAAAATTGTATCAAATCATGTAATATTGCATCGTCGCTATTTGGCAATGAGTCAAATATCACTCCTGATTTGATCAAAAGACTTCTGGAATCTGTTTCAACTACAAAGACGGTTGAAAATTCATCTTATGTTGAGTCCGAGATTCTGTTCTTCTCTGAGTTGGTAGTGGGTCTATTTCTGTTCTGTAAGGACAAGGAAACTGGTCATTTCGTAATTGAGAAGTTATTTGAGTTTGGCGGAATAAAGGATTTGAGTAAGAGGTGCTGCAGAAGAATAATGACCTACAAAGTTCTAATGCTATCAATCTTAGAGGTTGAACCCGTATTTTTGTTAAAGATAATACAAGATGATTTCTTACCAAAGTCTGAGGTGTTTGGAGAGAAGTATTTCAGCTCAAAGCATGGTTCGACACTATTGAAGAATGTTCTGATATTGTCCGAGATTGAGCATTACAGAAAATTCATCTGCAACGAGGAAGCATTCTGGACATTTTTGAGGAAGATCTGTGTCATAAAGGAACATGTGCAGGAAATTTATCTATATACTGAGAATCTACTGAAGAATAACAAGGACGTCATCACAGAGAAGAACTTCACTTGGGTGTTGGGTTTGCTTGATGAGATATCATCCTTTGGCTCTCTGGCTAGTAAATGGGAGAATGAGTACAGCACTCTAGTTGCATCAGGTCATAGAGTTGAAAAGGAGAACCCATTCCAAGACCTCGTTGAAGTTTCTTTGAAATCCATCAACTTGACCGCACACCTTCTAGACAAGGGCCAGTTCCCGGAGATATACTCAACTAACATCGTCATAGCCATCGTCCAGGCCTTGGCCCATCAATGCACTAATCCATGTGAACAATTGAGGTCCTACGCCATCAGCTCCTTGCAGGACTCCCTGACTGACAGAATTACAATCCCATCCCAAGAGGTGCGCTCTCTGGAACAGCTATTCGATGACGGCCTGGTCCCAATCCTGATGGCAGAAGAGAGGACCGACGTCGAGGAGATAAAAGCTGTCTTCCCAATGATCTCCAAACTATACATCCACTACCTGAAACAGGGCACTACTACAAACGATACATACTTGAGAGTCCTCAACATATTCAACAGGTACGTCGACAACCCCGACATCGAGAACCAGCTGCAACAGCTCATCATAGAAAAGAAAGAAGTCGAAGCATCGAAATAACCTTAAATAGACACTAACATAATCAATATCATATCAATATCATATCAATATCATATCAATAGTAATAATAATAATAATGATAATATTTACTAACGTCCATTAATTCCGAACTGAAATTTCGGTGATTTCCGAAAATGCAGCTCATCGAGCCTTTTTTTTCACTTTTTTGAAAAATTTCATAGTCATCGCAGGTTCCTATTTAAACAAGCATTGCACTGTTTTGAGCACGGTGATCGTTAATATCGTGATACTAACCAAAAATTAATCAACGGCTAATTTTTTTACAATGTCTACTTCAACTTATTTGCAAAGGGCGGAGTCCCACCCAAGTCCTGTTGCTTCCAAGCTGCTAAGACTCATGCATGAGAAGAAGACTAACCTCTGTGCGTCTCTCGATGTCACCACAACTGCTGAATTGCTGAAGCTGGTCGAGACATTGGGTCCTTACATCTGTCTGCTGAAGACCCATGTCGATATCCTATCTGACTTCTCATTTGAAGGCACTGTGAAGCCCTTGAAACAGCTCGCTGCCAAGCACAACTTCATGATCTTCGAGGACAGGAAGTTTGCTGACATCGGTAACACGGTGAAACTACAGTACACCTCTGGTGTGTACAAGATTGCCGAATGGGCCGATATTACCAACGCCCACGGTGTCACTGGCCAAGGTATTGTCACGGGTCTGAAGCAAGGTGCTGCCGAGACCACTAGCGAACCTAGAGGCCTGTTGATGCTGGCGGAGCTGTCTTCAAAGGGTTCCTTGGCACACGGTGAATACACTAGAGGCACTGTGGAGATTGCCAAGACCGACAGGGACTTCGTTATCGGATTCATCGCCCAGAAGGACATGGGTGGCCGTGACGAAGGATTCGACTGGCTGATCATGACTCCCGGTGTTGGTCTAGACGACAAGGGCGATGCCCTTGGCCAACAATACAGAACGGTCAATGAGGTGTTCTCCACCGGTACCGACATCATCATCGTCGGAAGAGGTCTATTTGCCAAGGGCAGAGACCCAAAGGTAGAAGGTGAGCGTTACAGAAAGGCTGGCTGGGATGCATACCTGCAAAGAATTGACTCTAAATAGATATATTGAAAAACTTTTGTTATATAAAAAGAAAAAGAAAGCATGTTATTATGAATAATATTCATTATTAAAGGGAAGCATAGATGGAATGAAAAGAATAGATAAAGGGATCAGGTAGTCACCAATAAAATAATATAATATTTATATATATATATATATATATATATATATATACAAGAATTCTGGTTCAAGTATCAAGGAATGCCTGGGTATATAGTATCCCACACCCTTGTTTTGCAATCATTGGTTTATTATAATTATGGTATATACCTTGCCCCCTCCCATTAAGAACCCACTTTGCCACTCACAACATCACTAATTAACAAGCGCAAGTGGTTTAGTGGTAAAATCCAACGTTGCCATCGTTGGGCCCCCGGTTCGATTCCGGGCTTGCGCAATTTTATTTTTCTTTTTTGAAAAAGCTTCTGGTTTTTTTATTTTTTTTTTGCTGGGGAGCCCTTTAAATGCTGAAATGCTGTTAGTGGATATTGATGTATTATTGGTATTTTCCTTGGTTTCCAAAGCTTTAAAGAAGTGTTTTGCACTGCTCATCACACTAATTGAACTCATTACAATATCTAACACCCCCTTCTTTGGTGGAAAAAAATGATTCACGCAGTATTGATATTCAATAAGAAGTGTCAGCCCAGACTGATCAAGTTTTATACGCCGGTAGAGCTGTCGAAACAGCGGATTTTGCTGAAACAGGTGCATGAACTTATATCACAGAGGAATAATGACTACCAGAGTTCATTTTTGGTGACGCCTCCAGCGGTTCTGACCAGTGGGAATGGCGGAAACTTTGAAGGGGACAACTCTTTCAACGACGACGGTGAGGATATCCAAATCATATACAAGAACTATGCCACGTTGTACTTTACTTTTATTGTCGATGACCAGGAGTCGGAGCTGGCCATTCTCGATCTGATACAGACGTTTGTCGAGGCTCTTGACAGGTGTTTTGCAGAGGTTAACGAACTCGACCTGATATTCAACTGGCAGACTTTGGAGAGCGTGTTGGAGGAGATAATACAAGGTGGTATGGTGATAGAGACGAGTGTCTCAAAGATTGTACAGTCTGTCGATGAATTGAATAAAGCATGTGAGTCTACTGATGGGAAAATAGGTATATTTGGGTCTTCGGGTATAAGTAGCACATTCCAGGCTTTTGCAAGTGGTGGATTCGCAAGCTGGGCAGGAAGCCAATGACTGTAAAGGAAAACGGAGGTTCTATTATAATACAACTGTTTTTTTTTTATTATCAACTGCTTTTTGCATGATAGATTTTGTATATAACTGTTTTTTTTTCAACTGCATTCTATAATCATTTATTTATGTACAAATTATGTCTAATACTATTTTCGTTACGTTTTTACTGTCTCATGGATACCGGCCAGCGGTGAGTCAGTTACTTTAAACTCCTCTTTATATGTTGATCAACTTTTCTCACTACGTGTACTAACAATGACTTCTTGATTGCAAACTCATCAGACAATGTGTCCAGCATCTTTTGTTCAAATATGCTGACTAATTTCCTATTATCGAAGTTGTCGTCTTCCTCGTACCTTGCATGAAGACTGAACTGCTTCAAATACCTGTCCTGCAACTCATCTGCGTATGATTGGAATTGGTCCGCATTGGTTTTCTGTTTTTCACCTATTGGAAACAGTTTGTACAATTGTCTCTTGGCAATTCTTTGGTCGATGTTTAACTCAGATAGACGCTTGGCATCAGAAGCCTCGTTGTTGCCACCAAGAACCTTCTGCTCTACAAAATTCAGGAAATCCAGCGTGTCGTTTTTCGACCAGTCAACGATGTTTTCAATATTGGTTCTTCCCAGTGACACATCGACGACATTGCGCTCTTTGGTTATCTTACTACGATCAATATCGGTGTAAGGTTGTTCTATCAATGATTTAAGGTACGTTTCCGAATATTCTACTGGGTCGCTCAGCAGTTCATATCTTACTGCGATTATCAAGTACGCAAGAGACTTGTACTCCGGTATCAAATCCAGATTTCTCTTATTTTTCATCCTGGGGTTGACCTCCTTGAGGTGAAACTCTTTCTTTTGACCATCGACATGGTTAATCAGCATTGAGGATTTCAAGAACATAACTGGTGGCAGTGTTAAAAGCAAGGTAGACTTCAGTAACAGCCCTTCCACAAACAAGGGACCTCGATATATCTCGGAGAACTTGATTTGGAATGCGGTTGTGACAATCTTAGCACTTAATAGCCCATCTGAAGGTGGTCTACCACCGTCCAAAATCGTAAAATAGTAGTTTGGCAATTTTGATGCAAAACTAGGCGGGATGACCTTGGAAGTGTGAAAGTATGGAATCTCCTGGTTGCATATCCATCGTATGTAATCGTTTGTGTACACTGGTAACCCGAGAAAGAAGGACGCGAGGTACAGTATCGCTACCGTTGTCACCATATGTATTCCCAGTTTCTTCTTCACATGACCGCTCTCTACTCGTCTAGTCTGGGTTGACCTATCCAGTATTTCGTCATCAGCCAAGCTAATATCGTCATCATGATCCAGGTTCTGTAAAAACCTCGTCCACAACAATTTCACCACTGACTCAAACTCCTCGGGGAAATGCATCTCATTGACCAAAATCCTCGCCTGTCGCCGCAGTATAAACTGTATGGTTCTAACAAATAGCGAGTTGGCCTCGGGTCCAAACAACCTCTTCTTCCCTTCCTTCTGCTGCCGTATCTTGTCCAACTGACTCATCTGGGATGGGTCCATACTAGCTTGAAACCCACCAACGGCATTCGTGGTCAAGTTCAGCCTCCTCGTCACAGCCTGCGACGACATGCCACCACCACCAATATCATCTTCGTCGTTGTTGAACTCGATGTCACCGTCCATGACATGGCCAAACCGGCACGTCCGTCGACCATCAATGATCCTCCACAGCCTCGACGGGCAGTTATCAGTCCCGCACACAGGACCTCTTATAAAGGTGGACATATAAGCAATGCTCTACTATATATTTGACTTGGCAGAACTTGTGTAAGATGAGGAATTGGTTTCCTGTTGTATTGTATTGTGTTGTATTGTTGACTGAAACTTTTTCACTCAGTGCTCATCGCATCGCAAAAAAAATTTTTTTTTTCAGCCGTAGTGTTTGTATGGTTAAAAAAATAATATTGTCGTTATATTGATTTGGAAATATATAATAAGTACGTTAATAAATTGTCGTCTATACAAATTGGGAATTGTGGTGTAGGGTGAGTCTCTACCTTCTGCATCCCCCCCCCCAAAATAAAAACTAAAAACAAACTTTGCATGAGAAATTAATAATGAAAACTGAAGAAGAAGAAAATGATCTAGAAAGATGATGCCTCTTCTTTCCTTAGAAGTCTTCTTCTAGAGAGAAAGCACCACCACCTTCGGTGTTTTGGGCCTTGGACATGACACCGGCCTTTTGGTAGTCGGAGACTCTCTTTTCGAAGAAGTTAGTCTTACCGGCCAAGGAGATGTTCTCCATGAAGTCGAATGGGTTCTCGACGTTGTATACCTTCTTGTTACCGAAGGCGACCAACAGTCTGTCGGCGACGAACTCGACGTACTGGTTCATCAAGTCGGCGTTCATACCGAGAAGTGCGACTGGAAGGGCGTCCAAGAAGTAACGTTGCTCGATTTCGACGGCCTCGGTGACGATTCTCTCGACGACTTCAGGGTCAGGCTTGTTCTTCAAGTGAGCGAACAGCAGACAGGCGAAGTCCGTGTGCAGACCCTCGTCTCTGCAGATCAGCTCGTTGGAGAAAGTTAGACCTGGCATCAGACCTCTCTTCTTCAGCCAGAAGATGGAGGCGAAGGAACCGGAGAAGAAAACACCCTCGATGGCAGCGAAGGCGACCAGTCTCTCGGCGAAAAGAGCCTCGGAGTTGGCAATCCACCTCAAGGCCCACTCGGCCTTCTCACCGATCTCTGGGATGGTGTGGATGGCGTTGAACAAGAACTCGCTCTCCTTGGGGTCCTTGATGTAGGTGTCGATCAGCAACGAGTACGTCTCGGAGTGGATGTTCTCGATCATGATCTGGAAACCGTAGAAGGCCTTGGCCTCAGGCACGACAGCCTCAGTGGAGAAGTTCTCGACCAGGTTCTCGTTCACAATACCATCGGAGGCAGCGAAGAAGGCCAACACACGCGAGATGAAAAACCTCTCGTTCTCGTTCAGCCTGTTGTTCCAGTCGTGCAGATCCTTCGACAGATCGATCTCCTCGGCAGTCCAGAAAGAAGCCTCAGCACGCTTGTACGCCTGCCAGATCTCGTGGTACTTGATAGGGAACAGCGTCAACCTCTCAGGGTCGTCGTTCAACAGAGGCTCCTCCTTCTCCAACTCCTTCAACTCGTGACGACGAATCCTGTGCGAGTTCAAGTACTCCTTGTGCTCAATAGCAGCGACAGAAAGCTTCGCCTTCAAAGCCTCAATCTGCTCCTTGTTCTCCTCCCGCAACGTCTCCAACTGCTGGTTCAAGTTAGACTGAGAGTCCTTCAACTCCAAATCAGAAAGCGCACTGGCAGCAACCTTGGATGGTGTTTCCTTAGCCATGATTGTATATTTTTGTATTCGATTGTTTTCTTTTGTCTTTCTCTCTCTCTCTTTCTAATCCCTAATCCGTAATCCTAAAAAGAGAATATCACTCTTTTATATACGTTTTTTTGGCTCCCTCCAAGCTCATCGCCTTCGATGAAAAAAAATTTTTTTTTTTTTTTTTTCACAGAGAGAGGGGCCTGCCCCACCACCACCAATGCCAGACACCCCCCATTGTTCTCTCAGAAACACCCGCAGACGGGAGACCCCTTTGTGATTTTCCCTTTGCTGACCCCCCGTCGTTTACGCGTTTGTTTACATGGGCTTCCAGTAATAAAGAAGTAAATATTTACGCGTTTTTTGTGTGTTGTATAGGGGGGGGCGGTCGTTGTGTTGACGCATTTTGTATATTATACAATTATTACGATATTGTGTTGATGTATTGGTGTGTTGTTGTATTGTTGTATTGTTGTATTGTTGTATTGTTGTATTGTTGTATTGTTGTATTGGTGTGTTGGTGTGTTGTATTGTTGTATTGGTGTGTTGGTGTGTTGTAATGATAACAGTTCACCGTGGTGTTGTGGTATCCCCCTTATATTACACTTATCAGCCCTGAAAGGGCTGATAAGTGTATATGTTGTGATACACCCTTGTTATTATCATGTTTGTAATAGTTCAAGAGTATACAACAGCCAGCGCAGCTGGCTGTTGTGATATACAAACACACCGTGGTGTACACACCACGGTGTATACGTTTGTGACATATCAATACCTCACTTTCGTATCCGCCTTGTATGCCTATCTCACTTGCATATCTTGTCTTGTATTCATATATTGATATAGTTCTGCATAACACAGTAACACACACACAAGCATACCATGCCTTGACACCATCTCATATCCCCCCGTGTTTGTACAGCGTTTTCTTTGCAATTCTTGAGATTGACAATTTCTCCAAGGGGGGTACACACGTTTCGTGGTTTTCATCGATTCCTCTACATCCTGTTCTAGGTGATTTCCCATTAATTTTCATGAAAAATCAAAATTTTGATTTCTGGGTGGTCGTGGTGTACGGCATTCACTATGTATATCAGTGCTACTTTGCTGTATTGCATTCGGTGTTGTCGTGATGTATTAGACTGTATGGTATAGTCTGATCTGTCGCATATTGCAATACTTGTGTATTATATTGTAGTATCGGTTTACTGTTCTACATTGTATAGATATCAATACAATGTAGAACAGCCTCTCAGTTTTGAGTATTGCATATACAATATTGTATTGTATTGTATTCTATACAGCACAGATACAGTGAAGCACAGATACAACACCGTGTATTGTACAATAGCAGTAAAATCTATTTCTCCAGGGTAGAAGACCACAAATTGTGATCTTCCATTTGCTCTACTTGTGCTTTGATTGGGTAATTTGAGTCCTCGCAGATTTCTGGATACAAAAAATTGTGGTCTACGGTATCTTGTATTTCTAAATCATTGTTTTCTATTGTATTCTATTGTATGTTGTCGCATACTCTGTTTTTGACCACCATAATGTATATACTGTACAATAATATCTAGTTTCGTCTGATCGTTGTATTGCTGTCATATGTATTGTTATATTAATATAAATGTTGTATAATGCAGAGTGGATTTACATTACTCGTTCTAATGTTATAGAACGTTGAGTCCAACCAGAATGTCACATTTTTTGCCAAGCAAGAATTTTCAGGGCAATTACTCATTTTTTCAACGGTATACCCTGGTTTTACCAACATTGGGATATGTCATTCTATTACATTTGTATTGTAAAGTGCAATTGTATAAATTATTTTGTAAATAGCGTAACAACGTCCTCGTCGTCGATATGATGGGTAAGACCACACTTCTGTGGGGAGTGCTTTGCACTGGACCCCCACACCAGGGCGTACTTGAACTTGTCCTTGAAGTCACGGTGGATTTGGTGGCATAGGTCACCCACAGTGGCGTTGTTTCTCACCACAAGCGGGTCGTCAAAGCTAGGCTTGTTACCACGCTTCTTTGTGTAGACACGGCTCAGGTTCAGCTGGTACCATATCTCCTGCACAACATCCTCGATACCAAGATCCATCTCACACGACATGACAACAGTGTTGGGCTCACGCGCCAGTCTGTCCACTTCCTCTAACGAAACCGCGTCGATCTTGTTGTACACATATAGACACCTGATGTAGTTACAGTGCTGCTCGTTAATCGTATCAATAAAATCGTCGATGGTACATGTGTCATCTCTTACGAGAACCTCTGCGTTGTGGATACGGTAGTCTCTAAGAATCATCTTGATGGCTTGTTCTGTTAGGTTGGTACGGTCAGGAGACGTAAATGTAATCTTGATACCACCTGTCTCCTTCTTCTTAAAGTAAATATTGGGCTTTTCTTTATTCAGTCTGATCCCAACTGCTTCTAATTCCTTCTCCAGAGACTCTCTTTGGTGTTTACTCTTTGTCGCATCCAGCACCATCAGCACAAGGTCTGCGGTCCTTGCAGTGGACACAACCTGTCTACCACGACCCTTACCTTGCGAGGCACCGTAGATAATACCTGGCAAATCCACAATCTGGACCTCAGCACCTTCGTATTTGAGCACACCAGGAACGGAGGTCAGCGTAGTGAACGCATAGTGTGCAATTTCAGACTTGGTAGACGTGATCTTCCCGAGAAGAGAGGACTTACCAACGGATGGGTAACCAATTAGCACTGCCCGGGCGTCACCTGACTTCGCAACTTCGAAACCAGTACCACCACCACCGCTGCTCTGGGACTCGTCTGCAAGTAATTGCTGTCTATACCTAGCCAGTTTACCCTTTAACAGACCTAGATGGTGCTCTGTAGCCTTGTTCTTCTGCGTACGAGCCATCTCCTCCTCGATGGCCCTGATCTTATCAACGATACCCATGATTTATTTAACGGTTTCTTGTTGTATTGGTAGTAAAACGAATAGTTGCCTTATATAAACGACTTCCCAAAAAGATTTAAGTTCAAAATCGATAAACTCCGGAGTTTTGCAATTGAAATATAAGTCACTTCAGCTATGCTCATCGATTAAAAAGTATCGTGAACTGGATGCCCACAGCTGAAATTTTACTAAATTTTTTTTTTTGTCAGAACAAATTTTCAGTACTGTAATACGAAAACCTTACTCAGCAAATTCGTACAATCTTATATCTATTTTGTAGAGATATAAGTAGGTGCTCAATTGGGAATATACAAAAATGCTTAATTATATATTTAAGTAGTTGTTTTTAAGTTTCTTGGTTTCTTTGTTGGCTTTCAAATTAAAAGTACTATCGATTATCCGTTTAAATAGCCTTTATATAATATATAGAATAAGTGTTACAAGTCCTTGGGATAGTTGTTGGCACATCATTTGAAAAAAAAAAAAAAATAGTATTTTATATTATAACAGTCTGATATTCGGTTAACAGTTCCTTACTTTGAAATTTTTGATGGCGTAGCGCAATACCAGAAGATGGGAGGAAATGGAGTTGAACAATAAAGTAATCCATAATTTAGATAAGAAGTAGAGTTATCAGTCCGCTAGTTTGGTTCCTTCAGTATAACTAGAACGTACATTCCCTCTTTCTGCTATCACGTCAACGAGATTGACACGGTAATATGATTCTGACATGGCTTCAATATGTAGAAATTTCTTTAACGAAAACAATTTCAAAAAAAACTCAATGGTAAGTATTTACACAATAAAGTGCACCATTCATTCATCAGATGTAGAAAAAAAAAAACTTTGACCCAAGACCTCAGACATAATCTAAAGGACTTGGGTGGGTTTTTTTTACTAAAGACAAGAATATATAAAACAGGAAAAACTCCCAATTGAACTTTTTGTTTTCAAATGTACCCCATCGTATTTATACCTCAGATTTATTGTCGTTATAGTCATAAAAAAGGGGAGGGGGTATGAATAGTCCACCTCATGGAAAATATGAACACTACCTCTACTTTACACTGGGTGTTCTTGTTAACACGACCAAAGCTCAATTAAAAATAGCTGATGTGTACGACTCTACGTCAGGTCATCTGCAAAATTGGACCATGATGTGTTCATAACGAACAAGCGGTGGCCCGACATTCGCCCTTGTGTCTTCTTTTTGCTGCGGAATTTTACTTCTCCAAGATTTTATCCAGTTATACGAAAGTACTGGTAATCAAACATAGAGTCTATTAATATCACACTATCACAGAACAGCAGTACCTGTTCATAAAATATATTATCTACAAACGTTACTAGAGACGGTAACACAAGTAATTATTACTGTGTTACTTTTGAGTTCAATGGTGCGACGTATAGTACTACAAGAGTCTCTCAAAAGCTTCAATTCTGTCTTATTTCTTGCATTTGAATTAGTGAACAAAAGCCCCTTGGCCAGTAAGTGCATTGACACTATAGTGGTTCGTCATGTTGCTATTCCGAGATAGTTGCAATAAAATGGGCATAAAGCATTGAACTGTCAACTTCTTATAACTAGTCTTGATGTTTTGTGAAGTAACTCAGACGAATTGAATATGTATAGACTTAATTTGTAGCCTTTATACTCTCTTATACTTGGTTTTGTTTGCTTTCCCCATGAATATGGGCAACATGCGACCAATAACTAAGCTTGATAAGTAAACTCTCAAAGTTTGGTTTTGTTGTCTTGTTTCTATCGTCGGGGAAGGGTGCCATGTTGGATATACCAACAATTGCTGCTCTATATAATAGCAATTGGCGTAAGGAAACGGTGTCTGACAGGTCAATTCTCTTGTTATATCATGTGGCACCTTTTGTTTATTCTTTTTCTAACGAAGCTTCTGTGTTCTAAGTGGGTGTTGTTTCTCAAGAATGAAAAATTTTTCACCTAAACAATAAATAAAAAACAACGACATGATATCGTGGACGAAAACACATTTCAAAACATACATCGATAACAAACGGCTTACATTTAGAAGCATATTTGACTTTTTACACTCGGAGTTTTGAGAGCTTGAGAATTTCAAGCTAGAATACATATTTTTTGGGCAAAGTTCAACGAAATATGGATATTCTTGCCACTTGACAGATTCCTACTAGGCTTGATATCAACAGCACAAGAAGCGATACAGTTTTACACAATTAGACTACAAACACCTTATTGAAAGAATTGATAAGATTCTGCTTGAATAAGAGACACACTTTTTTTTAACAAGACTGGAAAATGAATGCAATTCTGCAAGTTCTCTATTGTGGCCCCAATCCCTTCAATTCAATTGTTATATTCTCTTCCAATTCTCCCAGTATATTAACCCATTGAATGACAATGAGACAGTTATCCTATAATTGACATCCTATCTCACAAAATGAAATTCACAAAGAATCACTGATTGTATTCCTATTCTTCAATCCCATGATCTTTGAAGGATTTCATAAATTCATCTCTTACTTGAAGTAAACCTAGCGATGATATCCAGTATAGTAGTTGTCATGGGAGTGTACTCCTTTCTCAAATATGTCAACATGAATAACTCTTACACGTCTTTCTTGGGGGAGTTAATTCCAATCTTCTTTCTGTAACTGAATAAATCATCGAATCAAAGGGCTAGTGATATTTGACATCTGTGTATAGTGGGTCTATCAACAAAGTCCTCAAATAAACTTCAAAATAAGTCCATCGGTTGTGATTGATTCAAATGACACCACTGAAAATTTTTCACTACCTACATACGAAAACTATCATCTGTCCATAACAAATTCTAACAAAAAAAAAGCTATGAAAAGTATTGGACATGGATATGGTAACAAATAAGTCATTCAAATTTCCCGCATCTGATGATGTTACTACAATGAAAGAAGTTATTGGTTTCCTGACTTCAAAAATATATGATGTGATAGCAAGACCTGTAGCAAGGAACACACATCAGGTCATGAGATAACGTATTAGAGCATATCAAACTATGATTGGTTGTCCTTCCTCTTTCTCCTCCTTAATCACCACTAAAAAAAGACACAATACATTTGTTAATTCTATATGGTTGAGCAGATAATCGCATTGCTTTAACAGCAAGGCAACTTGGTCATACATTAAAATAAACACTAAGGACTAGAGCGGTCACACAGAACATGCCGTACACACTACATATTCCCCTCTGTAAACGCCGTACAAACAAACAAATTTCACTTGGTTTTTTTTGAGTTTATTTCTGTTTTAGGAAAAAATGGAAATATAAATTACTTTCCTACGTCATTTCACTGGTGAGGGTACTCATTTTCCAGCAGAATCAGCCGTACGAGATCCCAAAGAGGAAAAATTACTCAGATTAGTAATACTTTAATTTTACATCTACTTGAATTATTTTTTTAGGAGACACAGAAAACACCGTTT
>JAJLXT010000132.1:0-31641 GCA_030571395.1 Nakaseomyces sp. UFMG-CM-Y6046
AGTATTTAAACAAGAACGTTCTTTCTTTTGAAAACAAGGTAAAAAAAAAAACAAAAAAAAAACAAAAAAATTTTTCTTATTACTATAAAGTTGTTTGATAACCGCCTATTGTTTTATTTGGATAATAATAATAATACTAATACCCCCCAATTCAACAATACTATAATAATAATATAAAAACACAATGACTAGTCGTGAGGATTCTGTGTATTTGGCTAAATTGGCTGAGCAAGCTGAGAGATATGAGGAGATGGTGGAGTCTATGAAGCAGGTTGCCTCTGCTGGACAGGAACTGAGTGTTGAAGAACGTAACTTGTTGTCTGTCGCATACAAGAACGTTATCGGTGCTCGTCGTGCCTCCTGGAGGATTATCTCCTCCATTGAGCAGAAAGAGGAGAGTAAGGAGAAGTCGGAACACCAGGTCGAGTTGATCAGGACATACAGGGGTAAGATCGAGACTGAGTTGACCAAGATCTCTGATGACATACTGTCCGTGCTCGACTCCCACCTGATCCCTTCTGCCACCTCTGGTGAGTCCAAGGTGTTCTACTACAAGATGAAGGGTGACTACCACCGTTACTTGGCAGAGTTCTCTAACGGCGACGTGAGAGACAAGGCCACCGATGCCTCTCTCGAAGCGTACAAGACCGCCTCTGAGATCGCCACCACCGAGTTGCCTCCTACACACCCTATCAGACTGGGTCTGGCCTTGAACTTCTCCGTGTTCTACTACGAGATCCAGAACTCCCCAGACAAGGCGTGCCACTTGGCCAAGCAGGCCTTTGACGACGCCATCGCCGAGCTGGATACTTTGTCCGAGGAGTCCTACAAGGACAGTACCCTGATCATGCAACTGTTGAGAGATAACTTGACGCTATGGACATCTGACATGTCTGAAGCCCAAGATGATGCCCAAGATGAACAAAAATAAGCAAACAATTAAACAAAAAACACCACGTACTTCTTTTCTCCTCAATGTTAAAACAACAACAATAAAAAAAAAATACTTCTTTAAAATATTATTAATATTAATTATTACTCCTTTTTTTTTCCTCCCCCCCTCTTCTATCTTTATTATTATTATTATTTTTTCTTTTTCTTTATTATTAATAAATACACACGTATCCACGACACAGAGAACCGTTTACCTTTTCTTTTTCTCTCTCTCTCTCATCACCAATAATTGTCTGGAAACTCAAATCATAACACCTCTCCTTCCCCGTTATTCTTGCAAATATCGATATTATATTCCTTTGAAAAGAGGGGAACTATAACTATATTAATTACAAATAAACCAGAAATACACAAAAAAAAAAAAAAAACATACTTCTAATCTTTCTTTATACTCTATCTCTTCTTATATTATTAATCATATATATTTTAGAGAGACTGAAAAACACTAAAACTCCAATTGGTTAATGAAAGATTGGTATTAGATTGTATCAATGACGTATGTACTGATATACGAGTACAATATATAAATTCCTCCCCCTCGCCAACGCACATAGACACAGAACAAATCAATACACAGAAGTTCATTATAATAGTGAAATCCAGTATCTCTTTATCTACATATATGTACAGTATATACCATACCCTCTCTCTCTCTCTCTCACACACACATGTGATCCCATCCGTATATAATCACTAGACCGGCTGGCCTCTTTTTTTTTTTGTTTTTTTGCTGTCTGGTTGGAAGGGCCAAAGGGGAAGGAGAGCTTTGAGAGAGAGAGAGAGAGAGAAAATAGGGAAACAATCCCTCTTCTCCACAATGGGGAGGATGGAAAGGGAGAGAGCTTCTTTTGAATATATGTGTTCAATTGTATCAATTCTTATATAATAACACAAGGACACAAACCAGATATTAGTAACGATGTTGTCTAGGGTTGTTGGGAGACCAATTGTGTCTAGAGGTGCTGTGAGCGTTAATTTGAATGTGAGTCGTACTTTTGCCAGTGCTGCAAAGGGGAAACAGGAGGATATTGCCAAGGATGAAGGTGAATCTGTTGAGATTTCCTTGCCTAACACTTCTTTTGAGGGTTACATGCTGGAACCACCAAGTTTGACCTATTCTACCACCAAGGGTACTTTGTTGCAGATGTTTAAGGACATGGTCATCATCAGGAGAATGGAGATGGCCTGTGATGCTCTGTACAAGGCCAAGAAGATCAGAGGGTTCTGTCACTTGTCTGTCGGACAGGAAGCTATTGCTGTCGGTGTGGAGAACGCCATCACCAAGCGTGACTCCGTGATTACCTCGTATAGATGTCACGGTTTCACTTACATGAGAGGTGCTGCTGTGCAGGCCGTGCTTGCTGAGTTGATGGGAAAGAGATCCGGTGTCTCCTTCGGTAAGGGTGGTTCCATGCACTTGTTTGCCCCAAGTTTCTACGGTGGTAACGGTATTGTCGGTGCGCAGGTTCCATTGGGTACCGGTCTGGCTTTTGCTCACCAGTACAAGAACGAGGACTCCTGTTCCTTCACCCTGTACGGTGACGGTGCCTCTAACCAGGGTCAAGTGTTTGAGTCCTTCAACATGGCCAAGTTGTGGAACTTGCCAGTAGTCTTCTGCTGTGAAAACAACAAGTACGGTATGGGTACTGCTGCCGCTAGATCCTCTGCCATGACTGAGTACTTCAAGCGTGGTCAGTACATCCCAGGTTTGAAGGTCAATGGTATGGATATCTTGGCTGTCTACCAAGCCTCCAAGTTTGCCAAGGAATGGTGTTTGTCCGGTAAGGGTCCATTGGTTTTGGAATATGAAACTTACAGATACGGTGGTCACTCCATGTCCGACCCAGGTACCACCTACAGAACCAGAGACGAAATCCAGCACATGAGATCCAAGAACGACCCAATTGCTGGTCTAAAGATGCACTTGCTAGAACTAGGCATTGCTACCGAAGACGAAATCAAGGCTTACGACAAGTCTGCTAGAAAGTACGTCGACGAGCAAGTCGAATTGGCTGACAAGTCTGCCCCACCAGAGGCTAAGTTGTCCATCCTGTTCGAAGACGTTTACGTCAAGGGCACCGAAACCCCAAGCTTGAGAGGTAGAATTCCAGAGGACACTTGGGACTTCACAAAGAATGATTTCTTGGTTAGAAACTAAGCTTCTTGTCAATAAAAAAATAATAATAAAAGCAAACAACAAAAAAGCAATAAGTTTATCCTTTTTCATTATTTTCTTTCTTTCAATTGATTCTTTCCCTTCATTACCACTTTTAAGGATTATCATTATTATAATATAGGAAGTATGGGAGTGGAACTATCATAATAAAGGAGAAAAGTGAGGAAAGAAAAAGGTTAAAACATTCGAATTTTCTTTCCACATTTCATCAATTTTTTTTTATCTATTACTATTACAGTCCGTTACTGAAGATGTCATTTACATTTGAATTTTATTATCTCTAATTGGTATTGATACGTATCTTATATTCCTAAATACTTTAAATAAATAAACTACATTTTTTTTAAAAAAAGAACTAATTTGAAAAAATAAACAACATACCAAAGATCATATTCATATATATATAAACTACTTTGCAAGTTCTATATTTTCTAAAACCATAATAATTGTAAAGAAGATAATACATACAAATGTATAACATTCTATACGAATAAGACACAATGTATACGTACTTAATGAGTATATTTATTTCAGGGCGGTTACGAATTTTGGAAAAATTTTCTAGATTCAGATCTTTACAGGGAAGATCTGGCAAATAAATGTTTAATAAATAGCTTTTTTAACTCCAAAAATTTATTTGTATACTTACACCAAAAGTAAGGAAGTATAACCGATTGAAAAAGTTCAAAGTTTTTGTAATGTCCACTAGTGTTACCACGGTTGAAGATCAGACCATCACGGTCATAGGGATAGATGAGTTGCAGAACTCGGGCATTAACGCTTCAGATATCCAGAAACTAAAAAGTGCCGGCATATTCACTGTTAATACTGTGTTGTCTACAACCAGAAGAAATCTAGTGAAAATAAAGGGACTCAGTGAGGTGAAGGTTGAGAAAATCAAAGAAGCTGCTAACAAACTAATTAAAGTTGGTTTCATATCTGCTACCACACAGTTAGATATACGTCAAAAGGTGATGGCACTATCTACAGGATCGAAACAGTTGGATAGTATTTTGGGAGGTGGAATAATGACGATGAGCATTACTGAAGTGTTTGGTGAGTTTAGATGTGGTAAAACGCAAATGGCACATACATTATGTGTCACAGCTCAACTTCCCAAACACATGGGAGGCGGTGAAGGAAAGGTGGCTTATATTGATACGGAAGGTACGTTTAGACCTGAAAGAATTAAACAGATAGCCGAGAAGTACGATCTGGATCCAGAAACATGTCTACAGAATGTGTCGTATGCAAGGGCATTGAACAGTGAACATCAAATGGAGTTAGTTGAGCAGTTAGGGGAGGAACTTAGCTCTAGCACATATGTTTTAATTGTTGTGGATTCTATAATGGCAAATTTTAGAGTGGACTACTGTGGGAGAGGAGAGTTAAATGAACGCCAACAAAGATTAAATCAACATTTATTTAAACTGAACAGGTTAGCAGAAGAATTTAATGTTGCAATTTTCATGACAAATCAAGTGCAGTCTGATCCTGGTGCTTCTGCTCTCTTTGCAGCGGCTGACGGTAGAAAGCCTGTTGGTGGCCATGTGCTTGCACATGCATCAGCAACAAGGATTTTATTGAGGAAAGGTAGAGGTGACGAACGAGTAGCAAAGTTACAAGACTCCCCAGATATGCCCGAAAGGGAGTGTGTATATGTTATTGGTGAGAATGGTATTTCTGACTCTGTTGAATGAAAAAAAAGAAAAAAAATGGGTATTCTACATGCTATTATTCTTCTTATTGCTTCCTACATATTGTTTCCTTCATATTGCTTTTGTTTCGTGTTTTTACTCAATAACGGCCTTGAAAGTTTATTTTTTGATGTATATATTATATTTTTGCAGCCATAGTTGGTTAATTTTCAGTATAAATCTATATAATTGGAGTAAGTAGAGCGCCTTTAGGCCCATGCAAAAAGTGCACGGAGAGATGAAAATCGACTTCTTTGACTTGAGTTATTACTTAGTGACCCAACTACTTGGTCATAGTCTTTTGATTCTGAAATATTACTATTAGAAGACATGGAACAAGCTTCGATATCGTTAGGTTTATTGAAATACTTTCTCGTATAATATGACCACGGTGAATTCAAATACTCGTTTCTGAGAAAGTCTAGTTCAAAATATCCTATACGATCAATCCCAAAAGCATGGAAAAGGATATAATCATACCACCTTAAAAAATATGTTTTCTTTTCCAAGTATTCCAGTTCACACTCAAAATTGTTAATATCTCCTCTCATCTCTCTTTGCAGTTCTAGATTAATAGCATCAGATGGATCAAGTTCGGCAATTCTATGATCATATTCGTATTTTCTGTAAAATGGTGGAACATCGGTATCCAAAAGTGAAGGATTTATATTGAGAAATAGAGGTTCATTCTCTACCATTATTATATTTCTCTTATTTGTCGAAGCCAAATTGAGGGTTTTAGATATAGAAGGTGAAGGGGCACCCAAATCTTGATTCCATTCTAGACCTGTTAAGGAGTCCTGTATCCTCTCGAAATTATCTATATGAGGTATTTCATTCTCATCCTTCACAATTTTTTTAAAGCTAGTGAGTTTTCTACCTTTATTTTTAGGTTTATTTTGATCTATATCCTGTAAAGTAGTACCGCGTAGTCCATCAATCGTACCCCTACCTTTCCTTGGCCAAGAAACACTTTCATCGTGGAAGTTATTCCATTTATATTTGATGTTTTCATCTACCATTTTAAATCTTCAAGTAAATTAGAAATACTTCTTAGAAGTCACGTTATAGAAGTAAATTATATATCATATAGAGTATAGTTTGAAAATTAAAATACTGGAAATAATTAAAATAAATCAGTAAAAATAAGTTAAAATTTTGATATGAGATGAAATATATATTATAAATCTCGGTGTTTCAGGACTGTCTAAATGCAAACTGTTTTTGTGTTCAAGTAGTGCTTCGTTTTCTATCAGAATATAACTCAACAATGAGGAAGCGAAGAACAGAATTTGGGGGGGGAAATATTATTATTCGTCAAAATACGTATATATAAAATTATAATGATACAACTATTTTAGAAAGGCTCTAAAATAATAGATATAACATCCAATTAATAGTAATTGCTGTGTGTGAAGTTGAATTAATCAAAGAATACTTAATAATTTCTCAGGTGGGATACCGCTACCGGCCATATTATCGGTCTGACTAGAAGTAATAACCTTAGTAACATCATTTGGTCTAGGTTTCATCGACAAGGCAATAATGGCACCAAAAAGTCCTAGAACAATAACAGTTGCAAGGGAGAGAGCCAAGGCAATTAGAACAATGAACCCCCTTTCAATTCTATAACGTCTCTCTCTATGTTTCTCGTGACCTGCAATATCCGTAGGTGTTGGTGTTGAAGTTTGTGTTGTTGATGACATTGCAAATACCGACTGAGGGAGGGTCATATTGGTATTGAATACTTCAGAAACATCACGATTAGAAAAAAATGAAGGAACCCCGTTCCTTGAGGTAGCATCAGCCGAGAAGTAGGGATACCATTTCTCGGTATCATATATTAAACCAGTTAATGATCCATATGTAGTAGTGTTGAATTCACCAATGAATAGGAAGACATCAGTATCAGATGAATCAGAAGGAAGAGCATAAACAGTATTGATTTTAGAGCTTGGACTGATGTCTGTAATCGGGAAAGTAACCCACCGTGAATTACTATAGAACATACTAATATTTTTATTCCAAGCTACAATATTCCCTTTGTCTGTAATGCTTAATTTTCTCAAACGAGAAGTGTTATTGGATACCAATGAACTGTATTTTTGATTAGTCAAGTTAAGTTCTAATATATTAACATGGATGCTAGAGTTCACAGTAATGTTACCAGCCATGATAATGCTTGTATTATTGTAGACTACCATGTCTGTAATGACACCAGAAATAGAATTATTTTGGAATGGAAACCAGCTGCTGCTGCTGTAATTGAATAAACACAACCCTGTGCAATTGCTTTCCTGCACAGAATAGTTGCCACCTACTAATAATGTTGAATTTAATTCGAAATTGAGAACTGATCTAATGTTACGACTACTTGCAATTTTCATATTTGCAACTTGTTCAAAGCCATCCAGTCTAAATAATTGCAAGTCAACGTCTGAGCCATTATTGACTGATGCTACAAAAAGTCTTTGGTTGTTATTGTATAATAATGGGTGGATTTTTGATGACGAAGTCCATGGTAATGCTTTACCATCTGATAATTCAATATAATATCTAGAGTTTGTCTGGGATGCATAGAGGGTGAGAGAGTCGTTCAAGTACAAACCATCGTAAAAGTTCCCTGAATTGGATAAATTAAAAGTACTGTAAGTGGAATTCTCGTAAACGTTAATCGAGGTGTCATTTAGAAAAGTAGAATTCTTCAAAATTTGCCCAAACAATAATAAATCTTCGTTGGAATTTCTGCCAGCACTTCCTATTCTTAATATTTCAGTATCGTTACTATCATAACGTTCATCAGTAACATCGTTAAAAATTTCATCATTGTTGATAACTACTAAGTCTTCACCAGCCAACGAAACATTTAGTATATTTCTAATATTGGAGATACCACTGAATTCAGGTACTGAAACATTGTCACTAATAAGTACTGCACCATAACTATTGCCTGAATAGTGCAAATCTCCGTACACAATCAATCCCTTCAACGTAGTAACTAAATTGGAGATTCTGCCACTAACTGAATATTCATTCTTTTCGTTAAACTGAGAGTCACTATAAGCCCCAGACAAGACGCCATTCGATCCTGCAAGGAAAATTGTGTCATTGATATCAGCAGCAAATATAGAATTCCCTGCTCCAAACTTTTGATATCCCAGTCTTACCAAAGATGAGTTTTTTAATGTATAATTTGAGTCAAGTCCCTCGTAATAGGCAGTAACATTAGCAGGTGAATATTCGAAGATACCGTTAAGAGTAATGTTATTTCCGATAGATAGTTGTTCATTAATATAACCGTCTTCAATCGAGTTACGAATCACCTCTACGGTTCCCGCAATAAAGGACATGGTCGTTGTAGTGGTTTGTAATCCAGAAAAATAGTTAATGGTAACAATAACCGAATTTGTTAATTCTCCTGAAAATATTTGGTCATATTTGATCTCATTATTATTCTGGTAGATCAGTACAGAATTTAAATTGTCTCCCGTTTTGTTGTCAGTGATTGTAACATTTACAATACCTCTGGTACTGCAAGTGTTATCTTTCAAACATCCGGGAGTAACTAAATTAAGTGTGTAAGTACCAGGTACCACAAGGTCTACAAAATATGAGATTTGGGGCTTAGAATCTTGGTTAGGAATATATGTTGAAACCAAATAGCTATTATCATTTGCTGTTGTGAAGAAATTTCCCGCCTTGATTGATGAATAGGAGTTACCACCCATGTAAGACTGACAATTTGGCTCATTGAAAGAGTTGTTTGGAAAAATAGGAAATGATTCTTGATAAAGTTGAAAACCTGAAAGACCAACGTTACTCTGATATGAGTTCTCAGCCACAAATTGTAGGGATGATGTTGGGATTTGATTAACAAATGCGAACTCTTGGTATTCAGATGTCCATTTAATATTTGTGCTGTTATTATTAATAAAGCGAATGAAGTCGCTCTCTGATGTAGCATTGTCGCTTGCTCGTTGTAACGCCATCTTTGTATAAAGTGGGCAATACTCAGTACATGACTTTAGCTCCTGGGTCATTGGATCTAAATATGTCAAATTCAAAATACCGTTACTAGGTAGTGATACCAGTCTGAATAACGAAATTTCATTATCAGTTGTGGGTGTGTTATAAATCCTGATTTTCGACAATGTTAAAACATTGGGGAAATTACATGTTAAGCTCCCCGTGGAACCGGAGCTAAACCATGCTTCTTTGTTACTATCAGGACAAATAAACTGGGCAATATCAAGATTACCATTAGAATTCCAGGTTGCCTCTCTCAACGATATTTGTGTACCAACCTCTATGTTTTCGATATTCTGTGAGTAATTTCGGGAGGAATTGTTGTCTTTTAGAATTGTTGAATTATCGAAAGTTGAGAAATTACCAGTAAACAAAATATTCTGATTATTCAGTTTCAAAATAGAATTGATGACCGATCCATTGCCAAACCCAAGGAAAGGCAACAAGGTCGTTGAGTTATTAGATGAGTTCCATATCACAACACTATGACCTGAATTGGAGTCAACGTCAACTTCAAAATCACCTCCGAAATACACCAGGTCATCATCAACCAATATTCCGTTAACATCTCCAAGTTCAGTGTTGAAAATACTTTTCACAGATAAATCTGAGATGTTGTAGAGTAATTGTTGTCGCAGATTCAAGTTGGAAAATGTACCCTCACCACTTAATATAAAAGAATCGCTTTTGAATGGAGTTATACGCGTGATATTGGAAGAGTTGTCCACATCTGCCAATTTCAGATACGTATTATTGGAATAATATATTAATCTATTAGTGGACCTGTCCACATCTGTAGTAAAATTCTGCTGACCATTCGTCTTGTAAAAATCAAATGACGTGACGGAGCCCAGTAGTTGAAATAACGGGCCCGTACTCGGTTCTAACGATGGTATATTAATCTCTGTTGCATTTAGCAGTGTTCGAAGATTATCCAATTGACTCGCTATGGTTATGGATATGTTTACTATCACCCATAATAAAATCGTCCTCATCGTTTGTTTTTTATTATCTTATTTTCAAAAAAAAATTTATTTGGTTCTGTTGCAAAAGTATGGATAGAAAATAACTTCTTTTAATATTTTATAAGATTTTTTTTTTTTTTGTTTTTTTATTGAAACCTTTTTTTATTATTAAATGTATATTCCGTTTTATCTTTATCCTTGAGAAAGTATAATTTCCACCAGAGTAAGTTTCTTTTTTTTTTGTTTCTGGTCCTTTTGTATTAACTTTTCTTTTATTGGTTACTTTTTATGATTTAATATTAATGTCTTTTCTTTAATTTCTCTCTTTCTCTTCTTTTGTGTTTATTAAAAATGATAAGAAAGAAACTAATTTCTATTCCAATTTAGTATTAAAACAAACACTCATCTCAATCCCCCTTCCCGGTTTCTTTTTTTTTTTTTTTCCTTTTAGAATTTCGTGTGTTGATTGATATTCAACTTTAAAAAAAAGAAAACTTCTCTTTCTTCGAGAAAGAGAGAAGAGAAGAAGCAGCAAACCACCCGAAACAGGAAATCCGAAAACAAAACCAGCAGGCAAATTTTTTTTTTTTTGATTTTTAATTTTTTTTTTCTGTTCTCGGGGCGGGGCCAGGGTTTATGGCGTACACTGTGATTATGCACATGACTCTCAGGGTTTTTTCTCTTTCTTTCTTTCTTTTTTTTTTTCTTCATTGGAAAGGATCTGCAAATTATTTCCTGATTAGGAGATGTAATGAGATATCTCTTGCCTGATTTTCTTTCTTTCTTTCTTTCTTTCTTTCTTTTTTTGGTATTATTGAATGTTATATTAGTCAGTGGTTTGATAAAAAAAGGATCAAGGGGGGGGGGAAGTAGTGGTGGAAGGAAGTAGAGGACCGATGATGTATAAAGACCGGAGAGTGGGTCCATTTTTTTGTATTACCTTTTGTTTGACATAACTTTTCTTTTCAATGTTTCATATCAGGATAATTACATATTTCAATATCTTTTTTTCTTTAAAGTTTTTTATTTTTTTTTCACACTAAATCCAATTTTGATAACCAAATCTTTCCTTCGTAGACCAATCAAGACCATGTTCAAAGTATTCTTCTTTCGTCACTCTTACATTTTTGTACGACTCGGTCTGTGAGAATTCAGACATAGCTTTCCATCCAGATAGAGATTTATCGGTAGTGGATATTTTAGCTCTGCATATCCAATCAGTAGGCAGTTGTCTCTGTAGTTCTGATACCAGGCGATTTGCAAATCCTGGTAGATTGAAATTCCCCCCTGTACATACGATATTGCTAGCCATGATGGGCTTAAGAACCTCGGGCAACATATGGATGCTCTCCAAGATGGTCTCGATGATCCCCGGCTTCAATAACTGTGTTAGTTCCGGGTGGAAAAACACCTCGGGTACAGAAAACCTTTCGTCTCTCAGCGTTAATACCTGTGAGTTTTCAGGTAAGCTCTGGTTCGGTTCACGGACATAGCCTTGAAAACTCGTCTGGAAGTCTGGAAGCACGTAGTCGATGGTATCCTTTTCTTTTCTATTGAACGCCTTGAAATATGAAACAGGATCCATAAAGAGGCATTTCTCTTTGATGTTATTGACTAAGATAGTTTCATCCATAACGTTATAGTGTCGAAACGAGATTGTCTCCTTGAGTAACCCATTCAAAAACCTCCCGCCGATATCTAGCTTTTTTACTGCTTTATAAAATGGAACACCCTTTATGATGGGCACAACCCATGTACAATTGTACCCAGAATCTATCACCAGGCTAAAATCGTTATACTCCTTGGACTGATCCGGATTCCCCGATGGACCGTCTTCCTTACCAGACAATATCTCTACATCCTTATCGCTTATTTGAAAAGGCATATAACATGCCACTGGTGCTTTATACACGGAGTCAAAATCGTACTCCTCAAAAAATACTTGGTCTGAGTTGCGACTCAGCTCAGGTAAAGTCATGCATGTTTCCGACACTATGAGATGCTTCGATCGCAGATTTTGCAGGTCTATACCTGTGAATTCGTCCGGGTTGTATAGGCAATAGTCCCATATACAACTCTCTAGTTCCCAGGAGGTCAATTGACCAAGCTCGTGTGGTCTCCGAAACACAACCGATGATATGTCTTTGATATCGTTAACTTGGTTCGACAAATGGGTAACTCCATATTTATCTCTTGAAATCGCATTCATGGCCACATAGGGCTCTGTTTCTCCAGCAAATCCAAACTTAACCTTATATGACCCATTATCTATAACTATTGGGATATCCTCCGACATATTATACTCAATATTTCTCAATGATTCTTCCTTTATTGTATTGTTATATCTCAAAATTTACTTTCCTTTTTTTCACCGATAGAACAGAAAGATAGAAAAAAAAAGATCAGTTTCTCGTGTAATTCAGTGCTGAATCAACTAGTCATCCAATGTATACTCTTGTAACCATCATGGAAATGGATGTTTAGTTAAGGTCATCGATTCCATTCCTGTGAAATATAATAATAACAATAGCATTTACAATGCCGAAGAAAATGAAAAAAACGAAAATACCTCTTTACGTCACATCACGGGTTGTGTTCTTGTATACGACTTTTTGATCTGGTCACGTGTTCACCTTTTTCGATTTTTTACCGTTTTTGGATAGTTAGTAAAGTAAATAAACAATTTTTGGCGATGCTTTCTAAGCATTTACTGGAATTCTCTATAGTTTGGAGCGTGCCATTGGATTGACCACCGATTCTTAGACAGTGTTCATTAGACTTTCAATTATATTGAAGGTGAAAGTAGCAGCATCAACTAATAATAACCACCTTAAACCTGGGAAAAGAATAAATAATCAAAACAACTTTAAGATATTTAAAATAATAACATTCGAAATTTTGAGGGAGATCGGTATATTAATATACTTTTGTCTAAGGGAAAGGACTTCAAGTATATATTTTAAATTCCAGAAATAAAAATTAGAACAAAATGAGTGATAAACCAGTACCTAAGCGGCAGAAGGTTTCAGAACAAGGAAATGAAGAGAATATTACTACAACGCCTACCGGGACCGTTAGTAAAGTGAGTAGTCCTAACAATACTAGAACTCCACGTAAACTATTGGGTTCGACTGAGAATAGATTTTTGTCACAGCCTGTTCCAGGATCAGCCAATATGCTTATACCGACATTGTTACCACCCGAGATAGAGAAGCCTGCTAGTTCTCGAGGAAGAGAGTTTAAATCTTATTCACAATCACCACCTAGGTCGCCAGGAAGATCACCTACAAGGAGGTTGAAGCTAATTGAGTTGTCTCCAGTGAAGAACTCAAGGGTAGAGTTACAAAAGCTTTATGATAGTAAAAAATTGGAAGTTAAGAAAGAGAGATTGTTTATACATCAATTAGTGTTGCAAGATTTTAAATCATATGCTGGGAGACAGGTAGTAGGACCCTTTCACACCAGTTTTTCTGCAGTGGTGGGTCCCAATGGTTCAGGAAAATCTAATGTGATCGATTCAATGCTATTTGTTTTCGGTTTCAGAGCTAGTAAGATGAGACAGGATAGGTTATCAGACCTTATTCACAAGTCAGAACTGTTTCCCGATCTAAAATCATGTAGTGTTGAAGTTCATTTCAAGTGGGCAATTGATCAAAGTGATGATAATGCCATTATAGATGAACAAAAGGGTGATTTGGTTATTACTAGAAAGGCCTTTAGGAATAACGCTTCGAAATATTACATAAATAACAAAGAAAGTAACTATACGGAAGTTACCACTCTGTTAAAGAAAGAAGGAATCGATCTTGATCACAAAAGATTTTTAATTCTCCAAGGTGAAGTGGAGAATATATCCCAGATGAAGGCCAAAGCTGAAAAGGAGAATGATGACGGCCTTCTAGAGTATCTAGAGGATATAATCGGTACTTCGAAGTATAAAGAAGACCTGGAAAAACTTTCTGTTGAGATTGAGACAATCAATGATCTCTGTTTGGAGAAAGAAAATAGATTCAATATTGTTGATAGGGAAAAAGAATCCCTTGAATCAGGAAAAGATTCTGCGTTGGAGTTTTTATCAAAGGAAAAGGAGTTAGTATTAGAGAAATCTAAGTTGTTTCAATTCCAGCTCACCCAACAAAACGAAAAATTAACGAATACACTGGAAAAAAAAACCGAACTTTCAAATAAATTGAAGGAACATGATGAGCAATTTGAAGAAACGACTACTGAGGTTTCTAGATTGACGGATAAATGCGATGCAATAAGGACAGAGCTTGACAATATAAATAATCATGAAAAACAATTGCAGATTTCAAGAAGAAAGCTAGAAAACCAAAAGGTCGGTACAGAAGAGTTGATAAATGATTTAAACAAAAAAAAGGATGAACACTGTAATAAGGAAAATGACCTACGACAAGCAATAGAAAAGAATGATACTGAAATAGAAAAATTATCCGAACTTCAAGGGAATCTATCTTCAGAGTTGGAGGAGATCTCCTCTAAATTCACTGTGGAAAAACAAACACTGGAGGATATTAAACTAAAACTGAGAGAAAAAACAGAGGTATATTCGAAGGAAATTGGAAATCATGAGAAAGAACTATCTCCATGGAATACCCAGTTACAACAGAAGAGGAAAGAGATTAAAGTTGTAGAATCTGAAATATCTATGGTAGAGGAAAGTAGGAACAAACTTGCGAATGAAATTGAATTATTAACTAAAGAAATTACAAAAGGAGAAGAAGAGTCTAAAGCATCTAGTGCAAAAATAGCATCTTTACAAAAACAAAAGGAAAAAACAGTTGAAGATTTAGAAATAGGTGAGGTCGAATGTAAGAAAGCACAGGAATCCTTAAATGTCATTAAGCAAAAGGTAGAAACTTTGAGACAGAAGGCATTAGAAATGAGATCATCATTATCAGTTACGGAAAATAAAAATAAGGTCCTTTCTGCCCTCACAAGATTACAAAAAACGGGTAGATTGAATGGATTCCATGGTAGACTAGGTGACTTGGCAATGATTGAAGAAACGTACGATGTAGCAATATCGACTGCCTGTCCACGATTGGATGACTTAGTGGTTGAAACAGTTGAAACTGGTCAGAAGTGCATAGAATACTTGCGAAAAAATAACCTTGGCTATGCAAGATTTATTTTATTAGATAAATTGAGACAATTTAATAGTAATAAAATTAATACACCGGAGCATGTCCCTCGGTTGTTTGATTTGATTACCGTAAAGGAAAGTAAATTTTTGAACGCTTTTTATAGTGTATTAAGAGACACCCTTGTATGTGAAAATATGGCCCAAGCAAATAGAGTTGCTTATGGAAGGCAGCGTTTCAGGGTTGTGACACTTGATGGTAAATTAATTGACATTTCTGGTACTATGACTGGTGGTGGGAAAACAGTTTCAAGGGGCTTAATGAAATTAAAAACTGCTAACAGTTATTCGGATACATTTTATACCCCAGAGGAGGTTGCAGCTATTGAGAATGAATTAATGCAAAAAGATAAAAATTATAAAAATGCTCTGGAGGCCTTTCATGAGATGGAAGAGGAAGTGCGCCGCTTGAAGGACAGGGGTCCCGAGATTGATATAGAAATTGCAAAGAAAGAAATGGATATAGATACCATACAAAATGATATTAATTTGAAGAGAAAAATCCTTGGTGAGGAAATTGAAAAGCAATCTAATTACTCCAAGAATGATGAGGAGATGTCAAGGTTAAATACTAAGTTAAACATACTTAAGGATGAGTATAAAACACTTGAAGCACAGACTAAAACAACTAAGGAAAAAATTAAGAGTTTGAAGGACAAAATTATGGAGATTGGTGGTGATGAGCTTCAGAATCAAAATACGTTAGTTTCTGATATCTCTTCAAAAATTGAGGTAAATAGTAAATTAATAAAGAAAACCAAATCACAAAGACTAAAAAAGGAGTCATTGATTAAGAAGCTCAAGAAAGAAGTTGAGGAACTTAAAAAGGAATCGACTAATCGCACTAAAACCCTAGAGAAAGCTGAGAATGAGTTTCAACTTGTTATCTCAAGATTAGAAGAAACATTAAGTGAATTGAATGAAATGACAAGTTTGGAGACGGAAAAAGAAGCAGAATTGGATCAACTTGAACAACAAAAAAGTAATATAGAATCGGAGTTAAATTCCACCAAAGCAGCTTCTGTTGATATTAAAAATAAACTAGAAAAAATAAAGGGTCTAGAAGAACATTTAAAGAGAGAGGTTGAGAAAACAAACCAGAAATTAGATTCTTTAGAGATTCGAAATGTAACGCAATTATTAGCTTCTATTGATGAAAACAATAGCGCGGCAACAGAAACTGTGGAAGGAGAAAAACCTGAAGAACTAGGCCTGGATATTGTAAATCCGGTAGAGGGTCCGGATTTAACTACTACTCAAGAACAGTTGGATATTACTGAAAATGTGGAAAGATCGACAAATGAGGAGTCTTTAAAATATATATCAGAAAATGGACTTGAAGACGAAATGGAAATAGATCAAAAAGATTCCTTTATTTCACCTGGAATTCCACGACTTTCCTCTAAAGTACTTGAGTCAGTTGATATTGAACAGTTGGAACTAAATATTGGTCAATTAGAAGATTATGTTAGTAACTCAAATGCTAATATTGATGTTCTTGAAGAATATGCTAGAAGATTGTTGGAATATAGGAAAAGAAAATCTGAATTGAATGATGTCGTTCAACAAAGGGATATGATCAAAGAGAAATTAGAGACCTTGAAAACACAAAGATATAATGAATTTATGGAGGGTTTCAATATAATTTCCATGACATTGAAGGAAATGTATCAAATGATCACTTTAGGAGGTAACGCTGAATTGGAACTTGTGGATAGTCTTGATCCGTTTTCTGAAGGTGTTACGTTTAGTGTTATGCCACCTAAAAAGAGTTGGAGGAATATCAGTAACCTTTCAGGTGGTGAGAAAACTCTAAGTTCTCTGGCATTGGTATTTGCTCTGCATAAATATAAACCAACACCTCTTTACGTCATGGATGAAATTGATGCAGCTTTAGATTTTAGGAATGTTTCGATTGTTGCAAACTATATTAAAGAAAGAACTAAGAACGCCCAATTCATTGTTATTTCTTTGAGAAATAATATGTTTGAGTTAGCTAAACAACTCGTCGGTATATATAAAAGAGAAAACAAAACTCAAAGTGCAGCTGTTGTGAATAGAGACCTAATTGTAGCAGGTGAATCGACTTAATACTCTTATAATAGTCTAATATCAAAAATATAATTGAAACAAAACATTGGGTGATGTTCTCTTTAAATATTTATTTAAACAAATTATGTAACGCCAAACTTCACTTAGATCTACCTAAAGTTTTGGCATATTGTTTCTGAGCAATATAGACAATCTTTTGAACAGGTGTAACAGCAAATTCATGTGTGTATATCGGTAAATTTTTCGATTTTAGACCCAACCATTCAACAGGTGGTGTAGCCTCACCTAAATCTCTGATCTGAGGTTTTTCAATATGAGGTTCCTCAACAGCTTTATATTCCCATTTACTGATAGATTCCTCATCCTTGATGCGTTGCTCGACATCTTTTTCACTGGACCTCGCTGAGCTACTAGTTAAACCTTGTGATTTACGGACAGCAATGGCCTTGATGTTGGTATTCCACATGGCTTTCACAAAATTAATGGCACCAAAATTCCATCTGACAGATACTTTATCATAGAATTTACAACCAAATATGTATTCTAAGATATCGCTCCTTTCTTCTTGCCATGTTGTCATATTGACATTCATCTTCGGTATCTCAATAATAGTACTACCCTTGATTTTGGATGCATAAGCCATATAATCCGCAACTGATATAGTCACTAATGCATCTTCATCCAACTCTTGTTTTGTGGTACATAAGGAAAAGGTACCATCGTAAACTTCCATATTTAGGGCAGTAGTTAGTTTGTTACCAGAATGGGTTTCGGATCTTGCAGAAACACTCACGACATTTATCACAATCAATTCAACATCAAATAATGAGATAGGGGAAATTTGAAGTTGTAATGAGCAAATACCGATAGACAAATCAGTTCTGAGCAATTTTAGCGACTTTAATATGTGACGATAAGCTTGTGGATGATTATTTTCATCTGTTGTAGAGTCATTCATAGTTTCAATATATCCAATCCTGTTATCTTGGCGCATACGCATAATAGTATTGTAGATATCATATAAGTTGGCCATAACCAACGCTGTTGAACATAATTTAATTTCTTCACAAGATAGTGCCACTTTTAGGAGGTCAGGTGCATTGCCAATCATATCTCTCTCACTATGTAACTGGAATAGTACATTATTCACGGTACCAATCAAAAACATATGATAATCAAAGGCAGCTTTAATCTCGACCTTATCAGTGTTAACTGATAGCGCAACAAGTGGAATAGCATTTGGTTTTTCGCCATCAACCCAACTAACTTCAGACACCCAACTTGCTCCATCGATGTTGACAATACCACTTAAACGTCCTTCAGACGTCACTAGTAACTCGTCAATAAATGCATGTAATATTTGCCTCTTATCAATATAATGATCAGTAGCTATCCAGGTCTTCTTCAATCTTAAACCTAATAAACCAAGAGACGGTCCTAGATCAATATCACCCTTAACATTTGTGAAAATAAGAGTAAAGCACCATGGAAGTTCTGTTTTTGCTTCAGGAGTCGTAACCTTCTCTTCTTTAGGATCTTTTGGAGTCTCAATTTCCTTAGGATTTCCTGTAGTTTTAGGATTGAGTAGCTCACTTAATTGCCAAACATCCAGGAAGACGTATAGGTTCTGCAGTTGCTTAACGTTGAAGAACAGATCAATATCTGATATTAAACTTGTACCATAAGTGTGTATTCTATCTGTGTGAGTGAACAGCATATGTAAATCGACATATCCAATACCAAACGACGTACTCGTTTCACGCGAGAACAGATGTTTGATAGATGCCTTCATATCTTTTAGTGAAAATAATAGTGTCAACGGTTCTTCTGAATCCAAATGATTTGTGCCTACCGATATAGTCAATGCCTCAAAACCAACATTTGCTTGAATTTTAGCTTTAGGCTCACAACTTAAACTCAATTGCTGTTTCGCTGATGTAACAGTAAGAGCCAAATCATATTCACCCAATAATTTCTCATAGTCTATACCTTGAACAGAGCTAACTGCCGGTTCGGGTTTTTTATGGTTATTAGAAGAGCCATAACGAGCAACCACATTTTCAATATCATTGACTAAATCTTTTACTAAAGAAGCACAGGAAGCATATAGAATATTGTGTGTAGGATCGATATTGATGAGACAACGAATCCAATGAGGTTTTACATTTTCTTCCTCGTGACGATAAATGAGATCAACTGAAATTACAGGACTCTTGACTTCGATAGCTGGAGTTGGACTTAATGTTCCATCCATTAATTTATAGACACTATAGGTACCACCATTGTATTTGAAACGACAATTGACTGCTCTAACGGTGTTCAAGAAGTTACTTGAGTTACTTGAACTTCTTTGTTGGACATGGTCAGGTGTTTTCGTGGCGGTTGTTATCTGCTTTGGTTTTCGTTTAGGAATAATTAACTCCCGTTTCAGCTTCTGGAACATTTTGAAAGAATGCAAGGCAGATTCAATTGTTGACATAAAATCGGATAAGTACTTGACATCTAGAGACTCACCAGTAAAATTCACATAAACGTCTCTCATATTTTCAACAATTTTCCACCAATATACAATTTGCATATTTGGTAGATACCATCTATTAAATAGATCTTTAACTTCAGTAGTTGGAAAGAAAGTTGAAGAAGTATTACCTTGAGCGGCTGCAAAGTAAGCATCAATAACAGTTAATTTACCGTGGTCATCCTCATAGGCTGAAAATAATCTATTAAAGCCAGCAATTAAACCCTTTGGTGGGCCAATTTCATATTCAAATAGCCATCCAATACAGAAGTTATACGATAAGAAATGAACTGAACTGATAGATGATAATAAGGAGGTGCTCGTGCTAGTATTGGAATCACTCCTAGTTTTTGGAGCTAGTGTTTGCCACAATGATTTAGAATGGTGTTCCACGTAGTGTTCACAAACCTGGGATAAGTGACTACTACCCCATAGTAATCTAACAAGTGAATCAGGTGATAAACAAATCCTCGAATGCGCACTCTCCACTTGGATGGACTTGCTATTATCATTGGTTCTTTGAAGTGTGGATATCTTGACAGATAAATCGAGAACTCTCGACAGGCCATCGGGTAGAGAACTTTCTTTGATCAGGAATAAAATGTTTTCTATTGAAACATGACCTGAAAGCTCTAATTCCTCCGTTGCATTATTGTCTGAGGTATTTGTTAAAGATGTGATTAATTTATGGAATTCTAAAACAAAATACGAGGAAGCCATTGGAACCAATAGCCCGAAATAATCCAGATTTAAATCCACAGTCCAATTGGCTCTCGGTTTTGTTGTGCTATCGATTGATTCTTTACTACTAACATCACTTTCATCAATGAAGAAGAGTGGCTTTAGGGTTTTCAGTAAATTGATACTTTCTAATGCAACTCTTTCATCCTTTAAGAAACTAGAAGCTATATTTTTTGGTTCAGAGAAGGTCAACTTGACCATATTTGTAGCTATACCAATATCCACTAATCTAGGTTCAGAAGATGAAACATTGACCCTTATTTGCAGTTTTTTAATAGAAAGTCTCAAGTATTGTTCTTTTGTTTGATCAGAGGTAAAGAAAAAGTCAGTGTCACGAATATTAACCAACCAGGAATTAGAATCGAATTTATTGTAGAAGAAATCTATCTGTCTTGAATTTTGCTTCAATGCAAACGGCGAAATTGGCATGATATCCATACTAACATTCGAAAATAAACATGATGCAATAACATTACTCTTAGTGGGCTCGAAGGTATGCGATGGCTTAGACAGTCGTTGTTCGATTTTTAGTTGCTGCTGTATCTCATCCACTTTTCGTGATATATCTTTTATTGCGACAACTAGAACATCAGTTTGCGTCATTGTTCTAAAATGCATGCCTGAAGCCCTAGAGTATATTAGCATAGTTGGTCTTTGTGCCCATGTATCGACAGTAAACGTTCCGTAGAAGTCATTGACTCTTCCCTCAGCTAGGACTGAACTGAAATGTTTTAACGATATCTCAGTTTTCTTTGCAAATACAACAATAGAACCAGCTTCAGCTGTTGAGTCTTGAAGGTTTTCCCATAGTACATTTATTCGACCATCAGTTACGGTTAATAAAAGTTTTGTTTCATCCATAGCCAGGTGTAAATCACAAGTTCCAACCATTAAAGCAGTATTAACAATAAAAGGTGTTGGTATCTCATCTTGCGATTTTTTGGTAATATTGGTTCGGGTCGAATCTTCAGTTAAAATTGGAACCAGCTCATGAAGTTTCAGTAGTTTGGTTGATACTTTACCTTTTATGGATTCTACTGTCCCACTAATGTCATATAACTCTTCCTTGATTCCTCCATCAGATTGTGGTGGGGTAAGATCTACTAAAAGTTTTGCCTTAGTCACAACTACACTATGATCCACATCGTAATTAGTACTGTATACTGTCAGAAAGAAATTATTCACACTCATCCTGAATAACCTTCTTAAAATCTTCTTCTTCTGTTCGGGGTTATCATTTAGGAACAGTTTACCATATATATAAGACCTTGCCACGTCAGAAAACTCCCAATTTCTCCAGTTCGAGAAAATTGACATGAATATGCTTCGAGCATCCTGAGATGGATCGAACTTTCTATCTTTCAAAGGTTGACCAACATTCAAATACCAATCTTGTGGAAGATAGGTCAAGATATGTCTCAGTCTAGTAATAATCTTCCAACTTTTATTTTCCCTCACATGGCCTCTGGATAACCGCATGATAAAAGCAGGTTTTGTAATAACATATGGGTCATGGCTAATTTGATAGTATTCTGATGCAGCAGTTAGTCTTGAAATTAGTTCTTTCTGTGATTCCATTCTGTTATCCTGAATACGATTGTATGATTTAATCATATCCAGAAAGAAAAACTTTTGACGAACAATATACTTGAACAACCATTCGATTTGGGAATCATCAACCGTTATATCAGTACTTGTCACACTTATAGAATTTACCTGCTTATCCTGTGCAGAAGCCCAGAATTCAAAATCTTCAACTCCAACAGAAACGGCAGGAGGTCTCTCATGTGTGATCTCATGGGTTGGTTCTTGGCCAACAGTTAAGCGCACGGCCTTGATTTTACTTAGTACTGTCATTTCAATCATGTCTTTATCAGAATTTTGTTCCACAGTTTTTTCAGCCAATGAAAAGTCCAATTTATCAAAGTACATAGAAACGCTATCACCCTCCTTTTCACCCCAAAATAGATTAAAGTGTGTCATCTGGACTTTTACATTAGTCATTGTAGTGACACCTTCTTGAATATTACTTAAACGTTTCACAATACCAATCTCAATACTATCAATAATATGTACTGCGTCTTGATCATAGATGTGGTTCAATAACTTCTCGATAGTGATGTGAAGTACAGGATTAATATCAATTATTAAGGATTCAACTTTAACAACATAATTATCTGATTCAACAGCTTGTCTTGACGCTGTATTAGAAACAGATAGTCCCAATTCATCACCAATACCAGTGATTGCTCTGAAAGCCTTGATTGCAGTAAGTTCTAAGTTTTCTCCATTTTTTTTGCCGATCTCATATTTTTCTTCGAAAATGCTCATGTAATCTTCTAAAAGGTCTTCCATGACCCACTCCATGGTTTCTGCTAGAAGCGGTAGTGGTAGAGGTGGAAGTGAATTGGATGGTGCAATAGCACCATATAACTCTTTGTAGATTCGAGAGTTTTGGTAAGATTCGGGTAATAAGAAACTACAACGATGATATGGAGCATCATTCAAAGCAATATAATCACGTTGGATCTTTCTATGTTTGTTAAAATCTTGTGTTTGCACAAAATTCGTAAAATTCATGTCCACTTTGAATTTAAATAAACACATATCATTTTCCTCATTAGAAAAGATATGGAATTCGAGGAAAGGTATTTTGATGTCCATTCTTTTGGAATACCGTTCATTTTCAAAGTCAATGACTGTGAAAGATAACCTCTCCAGATTTAAATCTGCATGGGCGGTAGTATCGATATCATTTAAACGAATATCAACAGTATTCACAAATATCGTTAAAGACGTCATATCATCAATAATTTCAGTCTCATATAATAGAATATTTTCTAAATCTTTATAGCCAAAACCGATTTTATAAAATGCACCAAATAAACCTTGCAAAAAAAACATATTAGAGTCGATTTTCAAATGACCCAAGTCCATATCCCATTGGCAAAAGTAAGTTGGTTCCGTTGGAGGTAAACCATACATTCTATGTCCGTGGATATACAAATCTGAAATGGAGCCATGTTTTTCAAAGTTTTGACCATTGTTTACATGAACGTATTCATATATTTCATCAGCTCTTTTCCCAATATATCGTTTCATTGAGACATCACATGTGGTAGCCAGAATGTCCATATAGTAATTACAACTACGTAAATCAACAATCAACTCACCAAAATGTAGTGCAATACATGGATCGGCATTATAAATCGTTTCTGGAAGAATCAAAGCACCATCCCACACGGAAAACGTAAACCAAATATCCGTTTCGTTAGAAGTTCTCTTGAGATCGGATCGCTTTAGTCCCTGTTTCTTGGTGTTAATATTTTCAGTAGAAGTAGAAGTTGATGAAATTCGCGAGACTGATTCATAGGAGCTTAAGCTATCCATATCTGGCTTATCTTGAGTAATAATATTCTCTAAATCGTTGGGTTGGATATTACCGGTATATTCTTCAGATGTGACAAAATGAAAGAATTCACCAAAATAGTTCATTTTGACGTTTGTTAGGTATCTTATAACAAAACCATACAAATGCAATGCCGTTCCTCTACTAGTGCATTCTACAGTTAATGTATCAACATTGTCAATATCAAGTTCTGAATATATTAAATAGGAGCCAACGATCTTGAAATCATAGGATCTACCAACCTCCTTATTCCTCATGAATTCATTCAATGTGTTCCAAGGTGGTGTATTCAATAGAAGCCTGAACATTGGAGTGCTTAATTCAAAATCGATATTTGTAAATCTAGATGTTATTGTTTTCTTAGGTACAGTAACATTTAGTGCCAAATCATCACCATGGATTGATAAATAACAATTCTCATTGAAATCTAAAGGATTGTTAACAATATTATGGTCATTAACGTTCAAGTAGAATGAATAACCTTTCATGTTCCATTTAATGATATATACGAATGGTCTGAAAAGCTCGTAAGGGGTGGGTTCGCCAGAAGAGAAATCAGTTAGAGTGTCTGCAATCAATGTAACATGCTCTCTAAGTAAAAAGAGTTCTAATTGAGAAGAGTTCATTATGATTGTCCAAGTAGCTTCTGCATTCCAACCTAAAGGATACCCAATATCACAATTGAATTCAAAAATTTTACTCTTTAAAAATATATCATGATTAACACTACTTCTAATTTCAGTGTCTTTTAACTGAATGTCAATATTGTTCTTAAAACCATTAATAGTTGGACAAAGAGCTATATCGAATATGGCAGAACTTTCTCGAGAAAACTTAACATCAATCCATCCAAAAGGCCTATAATCATCGTTGGTTTCTTTATAGTTTTTTAAGAACTCGACGTCCTTACTGCTTTCTCTAGTTGGGATTCTCCATGTTACATCATCGGTAGCATTAACAATGATTCTCATAAATGTGAAAATACGCCTGGAACCAGGCTTTAATTTTTTCGTTGGTTTGGCATCACGGGAAACAACTGGTGACATCAGCGTCTGGATGTAACTCATCTGTCTCTGAGCCCATGGGCCATAACATATCGTACCGCCGAAGATATTTATTTCAAATTTATGCTGTGGTGGTGCACCATTATTACCAACATCCGGACCGTCGGTATGGGACATAGGAGGGTGTGCGCCATGAGGGACCCAACCTTCTACATCATAATCATGGTTTATTAAAACTCTGGGACTCTTCAAAATATCAGAAAACTTTGCATATTCATGACTAGACACATCAAATTCAATCACATCAAAGTCATCAATATCTCCAAACATTTGCCCTCTGTACATCGATAGACCCTTCCATTTATGCATGAACTTATCGTTTTCATTTGTTCTAACCCTCCTTTTATGTCGTGGTACATATATAAAGCTCATCACTTTAGTGAATCGGTGCCATAGTCTTGATACCTTTTCATTGTTGAATTTAGATTTTCTAGATGTTTTGGGATCAAAATTAATGCTGGATTTCATCTGCATCTGGAAGTTCTTAAAGGCAAACTGAAACTTTAATCTGTAAAGATCAAGCTTTGAAGGTGCCTCTGCAACGTCCAATAAGGCATCTGAACTGTCGAAACTAACTAGCAAGACGCTAGGAGTAAATTTATTTCCTAATAAGATAGAGCCCTTATTGATGTAGATCTGTATAGGGTATGCCTTGAAAATTTTTGGTAGACCTCTAAATGTGTCAGCTGAGAAACTTCTATCATTAGCGACTGATTCAGTTTCCGTGGAGTTTGAAAGCAAAGAACTGTCGTCAAGTTTGTCATCACTACTTCCATCGCTGTTAGAATCAGTGAAATTATTATCCTTCATAAACTTCTCGAATTTTTCTCTTTCATCTTTGGACAGTACGCTAACTATATTGTCGTAGGACATCGTACGGTTATATAGGAACATCTCCACACCGGAACACTCCAGAAGAAACCTACACGGAAGTTTCAGTTGTTTCATATTGGCCTCAGCTTTTATCTCATCCGCGATCATATCACTCGAACCATTACTTCGATTACCAGAGCCACCGCCGCTAGAATTATTATTATTGGACTTATTGCGTAGATCCTGTGCCATTGCATACTCCGATTTACGAGTCTTGTACAGCCAGTATCTCCACGTCAGTGTACCCTCAGCTATAGATATCAGTCGATCCTTATCGATCATTGTAACTTCTTTGAAAAAGACTCTACCGGCTAACAACGACACGTTAATAGAGCCTATAGTAACTTTGATCTGATATCGCCTCCATAACGCATATTCAAATATCTTCGTGAGCACATAACCCAAATATCGTGAAATATAAAATATATCTGTAAGAGCCACAACATCTAACAATATCCACACCACCAGAAACACCCAACTGAAATCCTTGCTATGTGTAATAGACTTATTCTCAAACTCAGCAGAAGGGATATTCAGCATTTCTTTATATATATGTATCCGTTATCTTATCTTATCTTGGGTATTATGATATAGGACTGATCCTAAATGAAGTTTCTTGTTTTTTTAGAAAAACAAACTGTTATTGAGGGGAATGTAGAAAATGCTGTCTTCTGTCAAAATCTTATCAGATACAATCTTATTCTAATTCTATTTTAATTTGCTGTATGTATGTGTGTGTGAGTGTTTTTATCAATCAAACTCTTCATTAAAAAGCTAATCTCATCTCCGTTTTATCTTCAACCAAGCAATTTAAACTTTTTTTTCTTTTGGTCCCTTTGCAAACACACCGCGTAAATTTTTCTTTCTTACTTGTGATGAAAACAAACCAAAATTTTGGATATTTTTCATTGTATTGAATTTTAACATCAATTCTTAAATAGGGGGGGAAGTGGTTACAATTGATTACACTTGAACTGATTATATTATCAATATAAGGTGGCAATTGCTCTTTTTTGTTGAAGTTGTGTGGTGGAAAGAAAAGATGTCGCTTTTACAAGTGGTTTACAGGGCGCTCAATGAACGAGGCTTGATTCGGAAGCTGTTACAGCAGCTTCCTAGACTGGCGAACTTGTTAATGCTTGTCTCTATAGCTATGTTGGTGATATTGCCGATGGATGGGCAATATAGAAACACATATATATCGGAAAATGCGCTGATGCCGGCTCAGGCGTACAGTTATTTTAGAGAAACTGAGTGGAATTTACTGAGGGGTTACAGAAGTCAGATTGAACCTTTGGAATCGCTGAGTATTGACGAAAAAAATGCTGTGATGAGTGAGTGGTTGAATGAGATTGGGGTGAAGACTGCGGTTCATGAGGATCCGGAGTTCGGGAAGACTCTGTACGGTGTCTTACACGCTTCCAGAGGTGATGGTACCGAGGCTATGGTCCTGGCTACTCCTTGGACTAATATCGATGGGGAGTTTAATATTGGTGGTACGGCACTAGGTATCTCTTTAGCCAGGTACTTTAGCCGTTGGCCAGTGTGGTCGAAGAATATCATTATCGTCTTTAGCGAAAATCCTCGTGGGGCTTTAAGATCGTGGGTAGACGCCTACCACACCTCCTTGGATTTGACAGCTGGTTCCTTAGAGGCTGCACTTGTACTGGATTTCCCTGGTAATAATGACTTCTTTGACTACGTCGAAATCTCTTATGATGGTCTAAACGGTGAGCTACCAAACTTGGATTTGTTGAATGTCGCGGTATCCATTACTGAGCACGAACATATGAAGGTCTCCTTCCATGGAATTCCAATTAGTGAGATGTATCAGGGTGACTATTTCTCTCGTTTGAAGATCATGTTTATGGGTATTAAGAATTGGGCTCTTGCTGGTGTAAGGAAGGTCCATGGTAATGAGGCATTCAGTGGTTGGAGGGTTCAATCTGTTACTCTGAAGGCACATGGTAGTTTTGGTGAGACAGATATTACCTGTTTCGGAAGAATTCCAGAGGCTGTTTTTAGGTCAGTGAATAATTTGTTGGAGAAATTCCATCAATCTTTCTTTTTCTATTTGTTGATGGCTCCAAGAAATTTTGTATCCATTAGTTCCTACTTGCCAAGTGCTGTTATTCTTTCAGTTTCATATGCTGTAGTTGCCCTTGATAGTGCAATTAACAACGCCTATGTTGAGATCTCTATCATTTCTCCTTACACCCTGTATTCATTCATGATACTTTCTGCTGCGGTTATCGTGTCCTTTGTTGCCTCCAGATTCCTCTTACTATTCCCAATTGGAAACCTTCTCCTATATGTAAGTGTTGGTTTGGCAGTGATACCACTACTTCTTGCTAAGAAGAGAATCGGTGTTGCAAAGGAGATTGTTGCTTATAGGTTGAAAGCTATGGGTTACTTGTATTATAGTTTAATTCTAACTTCACTTTTGATGGTTAATTTTGCATTAACGGTGATTATTGGATTGCTGGCTTTTCCTCTAGCAACTTTAAGAGTTGTTAACACTAAAATTCCGACCGATCAACTAAGTAAAACGGTAGTAAGGAACACTATCATTTTGCTAATCACTAACCCATTTATATCCCTGTGGTTGTTTACGAATTTCTTCGATGATAACTTGAATAGTGGGTTCTCTTACTTATACAACCAGCTTTTATCAAGTTGGACTGATCTCGGATGTTGGACTTGGTTTATTCTATGTCTTGGTTGGCTGCCACTCTGGCTAACTTGTGTGTTTAGTACTATTCCTACAATCTCTCATCCTTCAACAGAGACCTCTATTCTAGATGACAAGAAGGAAAATTAATCGGAAAATGAGGGAACAATAATTACTTGTGATAGATATATATTATATTACAGTGCATTAGATAAATAACACGGAAATTAAATTTTATAAATTTATTTAAAGATTTTATTATTATATAATATGTATAACAAATGCATTCAAAATAATGAAGATAAAAAAAAGTGCATCAGCAATATATTACAAAAACGATTGAGCAGATGCAACTAAGTTCCGAAATTAGTCTGTATTCAAGTGACCAAATAAAGAATGGCACTAAAATTTTGGAGTTTACTAATGATGATTTGGATATACATTTTTATTCCGTGACCGTTTTTTGAATTTTTTATTGTTTTTTTTAACAGGAAATGCATCAATTATTGCATAGTGAGGGTTTTCCTAAAATACAGGATTGTCAACGAAAAAGACAATCATAGGAGAGGAAAAAACAAAAATGAGATAATATCATTGAGATCATAAGCTTGTGACTGTGAAAAAAAAAAAAATCAAATAAAAAAAGAAAGGATGATGACCGAGTAAGGAGAGAGAGAAAAAAAAAGGGGGCGGGGGGGAGAAAAGTACTGTAAGAATATTGACATGAAAATACTCATAAACTTGAGTATCACTTGTGATACAAAAATCAGAACTGTTTATTCATGAAAAAGTAATATTAGGAAGATTTTAATCCTTGTAGACGTTGTAGAATTCCTCATGGAATTGAACCCAGTCCTTGATCCATTGTGTACCTGGAGCCAAGAAAGTAGTTCTCAAATGGTAAGTACCTGGTTCTTGACCGAAACCAGAGCCGGGAACGGTACAAATACCAGTCTTCTCCAACAGCGATTTACAGTAGAACTCATCTGGACTCATATCTTGATGGTGGGCCTCTTGAATTGCTTTGTAAGGTAGTTCCAACTTAGGGAACAGGTACATGGCACCTTGTGGTTTTTGGCATTTGATACCTTCTAATTTGTTGAAGGCTTCGTATAGTAGAGTGGCTCTCTTGTTCAATTCGGTGTGGATATCGTGACGTTCCTGTTGATCTTGTTCGTAGGAGGCTTCACCCTTTTGTGGAGGGCATACCATTAGGTCAACTAGAGCTTGACCAGTAACAACAGGACATAAAGAAATAGAAGCCAACTTCAATACCACTTGTCTTATGTCATGAGAAAAACCAACAAGTTCCATGTAACCACCTCTTTGACCACACTCACCAGAGACACCCTTAGAAGTGGAATGCAAAGAAGCCAATTGGACATTGTCGTACAGGCCAGGTTGCTTCATCTGCAATTGTCTCAAGACTTTCTTCATAGAGTGGAACTTAACATCCTCGAAGACGTTCTCCTGGTAAACCTCATCAGCAATGACAATGATACCGTACTTGGCAGCAATTTCAAAGATTTGTTCAATGGCTTCAACGGATAACACGGCACCGGTTGGGTTACCTGGGTTGATCACGACCAGGACGCTTGGCTTAATGTTATTTTCCATAGCATCCAAGATGATAGACTCAAGTTCCTCTGGGTCAGTTGACCAACCGGTCTCTTCGTCCAGATAGTAAGGTAAAGCGTGAGAGTCTTGAAGAGCCAAAGTAGCGGTGTATAGAGGGTACTGTGGGATTGGGATTAGGACACCTGTCTCTTGGCCCTTACAGAAGATTGAGAGGAGATAGTCGACGGCACTAGAGGCACCGGCAGTTAGGAAGACGTCTTCTGGGTATGCGATGATACCTTCATCTCTTCTGGTGATGAAGTCAGCAACAGTTTTTCTGATACCTAGCACACCTTGCGAAGAGGAGTAAGCACCAACAGAGCCACCGATATCGTTCAAAAGCCTCTTGGCACGGTCGATAGCGTCTTGTTTGATCAGGTTCTGACCTGGGTTGTTCTCCAGTGTCTCGATAAGCTCAGGGTACTGTAGCAAAGACAGCACCTGTCTGTAGAAACTCAATGGTTTCTGTTTCAATTGTTGTGGGTTACCGATGTTGGCGTTAATGATATCGTTGAATGGCAGAGCGTGAGGGTTTTCCATCAGTTCGGCTTTCAACTCCTCGGCTCTCATTGGGATAGCACCACGGACAGCATACTTAGCGTTCAGGACATTTTCGTTAACATCCTTTAGCGTTACTTGTTCAGCTGGTAAAAATGGCAAATTATTGTGGCTATGGTGATGAATCTCGGTGTTTAAGAAAGTTTTCCTCAAAGTAGCGGATGAGGAAGAGTATCTAGAGTGTAGTACAGGGGAAGAGGCCAAGGATCTAGATAACTTGGAAGCAACTGCGGTGTTATCATCCTGATTAATGGAGGAGTGTCTCTTTCTTGTAGCGAAGACGGAACTCGAATGCGAGCGACGACATAAAGGAGCGATTACTACGTTAGGCATTTTAGTTTTATTAGCACGTATGATTATATTAGTATTGGAACGTAACATCTTAACTTATGATAAAAAAAAGAGAATAAAATATCGGACAGATGGGGGAGGATGTAGTTGTTTGGGGAATAGGATTATTTATATAATAAAATGAGAAAATACTTTTTTTCAAATAAAAAAAAAAAAAGGATGAAATCGATCTGTATGTTTAAAGAAACAATTGTAAGAAAGGGTTTAAAGAATAAGTAAGATAAAAAAAAAAAAGTCATGACCTCTATGACGTATTTCATCTCAATCTTAGTTTTTTTTTATTTGTTTATCCAACCGAAAGAAAAGAAGATGAGTCGAAAAACTCAGAGAAACGGAGAAAGAGAGAGAGAGATAGAGACAGAGACAGAGAATAAATTACCCGGACCCCACGGCGATAAAAAATTTTTCTGTGTGTGTGTGTCTTTCTCTCTCTCTGCCGGGGGGGGGGGTTCTCTTCTCCCCTCCTTTTCTCGCTCCTCTGTCAGGGATGGAAGGTCATTGGGTGAGAAGAAGATGGGCGAGGGAGGGGGGGGGTGCGTCTCCCGTATCAGTTGTTGGTGTGTCTTTTGTACGTGGGTTGGTTTGGAAATTTTATTTTTTTTCTGCCCCGGTTGATAATTTTGTTTGTTTTTTTTATCCCTGGTGATGATCCCCGTACAGGGTGCAGGTGGGATTGTTTCTTGCCTTGTGTTTTTACTTTTTTGTCTGGGAGAGAAAAAATAAATAAATTAACGCGGATCCGTTTTCCGGGAATTTTTTGTTGTTTTTTTTTTTAGGTTTGTACGTGAGATTGTTTGTGTGGTTT
>JAJLXT010000133.1:0-31248 GCA_030571395.1 Nakaseomyces sp. UFMG-CM-Y6046
TAGTCTTGTTATCCGTACCGACAGTGAAGGTGGTGACGGTGGAGACAGTGTGTGGAACAGTGTCTGTGCCTGGCGTGTATGATGTGGTGGTTATTGGTGGAGGAGTCTCGACAATGATGACCACCTCTGGAGTAGTCTTGTTATCCGTACCGACAGTGAAGGTGGTGACGGTGGAGACAGTGTGTGGAACAGTGTCTGTGCCTGGCGTGTATGATGTGGTGGTTATTGGTTTAGGCGTTGGGGTTTCGACAATGACGACCACCTCTGGAGTAGTCTTGTTATCCGTACCGACAGTGAAGGTGGTGACGGTGGAGACAGTGTGTGGAACAGTGTCTGTGCCTGGCGTGTATGATGTGGTGGTTATTGGTTTAGGCGTTGGGGTTTCGACAATGATGACCACCTCTGGAGTAGTCTTGTTATCCGTACCGACAGTGAAGGTGGTGACGGTGGAGACAGTGTGTGGAACAGTGTCTGTGCCTGGCGTGTATGATGTGGTGGAGATCGGTTTAGGCGTTGGTGTCTCCACAATCACAATAACATCTGGTGTTGTTTTGTTATCAGTACCAATTGTTAAGGTTGTTATAGTAGCTATTGTATGTGGAATACTGTCTGTTCCTGGCGTATATGATGTAGTCATAATGGTGCTTGGGAAAACTTCTTTGTCTGGAATACATTCATTCATTAAAGGATGAAAGAAATATCCTGAGGGGCACTCCTTTGCAACTGAAGATGGTGATGATGTTTTACATGGAACTTGGATATAGTAAACAGTTTTTGTAATTGGTAGTTGTGGAGCTGGAAGTGGAATGGTAGAATATTTAGTGCTAATTGTTGTAGTAACCCCACCATCAACACAACTGGTAACATAATCGATATTACCGGGGCATCCTTGTGCCGTATCATCCAGGTAGTATAAATATGGGGATAAGTCAGTGATGTTGTGGAGTGGGTCAGAATCGGTATAAAATGAAATATTAACGGCCGACGTATAATCACGATTATTGTAAAAGATTCTGATCGGATAGTATGTGTTCTTATCCAAGTAAACACTTAAATCATTTCTAGTAACATTAGAACCCCATATAGCGTAAATTTGATAGTTTCCGAAGTTGTCTGCTGTACTGTCTTGCTTACAACAATCAAAAGCATTTTTAGCACCGAAATTCAAAAATAATAAATCATCCGCATAAATAGTGAACGTGTGAATCCCTGACACTAAAGGTTTGAAGTAACCATATAAGATCATAGTAAAATTGGATATATCTAAAGGTTCATCATAATGATAACTATCTGGAAGCATACCTTTTTGTGCTCTGCAGCCAAGTGGGGGTTTTATATAGTAATTCAATTTTCCCGTAACACCTTCAACTTTGGCAATAAGGTGATGCGATTTATAACCATAACGGGGGTAATTAACGTCCAAATATTCAGGGTCCCAGCATTGGCCATTATTCAATTTTGAAGGAGTACGAACCCAACAATCAGTACTGTCGTTATTAGGACATCTAACATATGGGGTCAGATAGTCATATTCATAGATTTCTAAATTCAAACCCTTTGCTTTTGGAGCAAGATTTGGTGAGCAACCCAAAGGATATGGATTCGGATCATCTACACCAAATACTAAAAAAGCATTTAAAATAATAATTGAGAACCACGAAACTAGTAGTTTCATGATGATGTTGTTATTGTAGTTAGCTTTTGAATTATCCTTGTCTTATTCTTTTTTTTCTCCAGTTTTAGGGAAAAGAATTCCATTATTTTAAAATAAAACTCGACTATTAAATACAAAACCAAAATTGATGGCAAAAATATTTTGAGAAGTTTGTTGTACCATAATACTAATGAGGATGGTGTGATATATGTTATAAAGGTGATTTGAACACCTCAGCATTTCAATTCCAAAAAAGGGAATATAAGTACCAAAAATGATTTACATGCCAGGCTCAGTATGTTATCAAAAAGGGCACTTGATAATATCATAATAACAAGTGCCACTTCCTTCTTTTTCTCTAGCAATCAACAGAAATGGTTTAAACACGTATTTTTTCCTATGGATTTGCTCTTCACTAAAAAAAAATAAAACCGGTAGAAGGAAAACGAAAGTGCACCGGCCACTAAAAAGAATAACCCATTTTTCTTCTTCCGTTTTTTTATGATATATTGTTTCAGATTACTACCAGATAGTTGAATATGTGAATCTCTATCATTTAAGGTAAAAGTAAATAAAAAATAAAAATAAAAAAAAAAAAATGATTTCCTTATTTCTTTAGTTGCGATTTACAATCGAGTAAAAAACCACATTTGTAACCTCTTAAGTTTAAAACAACGTATTTGTGACGTATGTGACGTCTCAAAATTCTTAAGTTAGAGTAATTCCATAGATGTTCCTTCTCCGGTTTGATTTTGTTCGTTCTCTATTTTGTATTAAACTTTTTTTCTTTTTAAAAAATTTAAACTACCAGTTGAAATCTTTGGAACCTCATCACGTCTGATATAAGTGTATCAAACCAGGAAAAAAAAAGAATTGAATTCTACTCATGTGATGAAAAGAGATTTCAGTAATAAAATGAAGGTATTCATTAAATGTGTAGAATATTTCATTTACCATGCCGAAAACGGATAAACCCTCTCTTACTTTATCTTTAATATTCCAGTAAAAAAGTAATTAATAAATAGGAACAGATGATATTAGTGAGGGAAATGGAGAATAATTAAAAATTACTTTGTTAAAACTAAGATAAAAAGTCAGGAAGTAACAGCAGAAGCAAATATCAAACATAAATAACAATACTTAGTAACCAGCGTAGTCGGTAAATAAGAATTTTTATGTGTGACTGAAACTTTTAGAGAGCTATTGATAAAAAGAAATGAAATGAATAGTGGAAATGATATTTGAAGCATATTTTATTTCCAACATTAATAAAGCCGTAGTGGATATTAAATCCACTTTCCGTTATCTAAAATCCCTTCATTTTTGTTGTTTCAGAATAGCCCTCTTATCATGTTAGTGTAGGAGTGGGATGGGGGCAGGTTATGTGGGTCCAAGAACCTTTGATATCTTTGCCTTCAAAGGATTTTGAAAAAAGCGAAAAAGAAAAAAGTTATTTCTATTAATTTTCAAGGCAGTGGTCGAAGTACATCCCACCTATAATTAAATTATGCCATTTTCCACTTTCTAGGATTGTACTATATTCTCTTTGGTATCTTTGTTCTAGAATATGTTATCTTCTATTTTCTTTTTCTTTTTTGAACAAGGATAAGGGTCTTAAAACAAATTGATAACATATTTATCTGAAACCCTTGTTTTTTTTTGTTTTTTAGTGGTCATTAGAAAATATAGAAGAGCCACAAGCTTACGTAAACTCATTTGCAGTGAAAACAAATTTGCCCCTAGCTCTGTCTACTTACTTCGTTTTTTTTCGCTTGCTATATTTTCTACTGCCTTTTCTAAGGGATTTTCCTAAAAGGATTGGCAAAAAAAAAAAAATAAAAAAAATAAAAACTCGGGATTCTTGTTTAGCCAGCCAAAAAATGGAAACAGAAGGAGAAACAAAAACAAAATGCAAACAATAGAGAAAACATGCAGAAACTGCATCACTAGATTCTCTACGTTACTTTTCAAACCCCTTTACCTCATATCAAGGATAGTCAAGCTTAAAATAGATGTACAATAATAGTACATTAAGCTGTTTGAAAATATATCAAAACCGTACTTGTACTTGCAGTTTCCGTACCACTCCAGTTATTTTTCTCTCCTTATCCATACTTTATCCTACGGCCAGTAAGAATCTCAAAATTGTGATATTTTTAGAAGTTTTATTTTTATAAGCCTTTGCCGTACGAACCGGGGAATTCTAACACTCTTCTCATACATGTCTTCTCCGAAAGGGACAAGGGATGGGAAAACGTAGTCTCTTATAATTATGTATGGGTAATATAACTATTAGAAAAGAAACAATATTATTGTATATGTAAATTTTTACAGATATTCCAGAACACTTATTTTATTTTTAAATATAGGAAAGAAATCAGACGGGCTGAAATTACTATTATTAATATTATTATTATTATTATTATTATTTTTTTTTTCATATTGTTCTTTTAATAATTTTACCTCTCACCTGATTTCACTTGAAATTAGAAAAGATGTTTTGATTTAGATACGATTTACCTGAGCAGTAAAACATCTCGTGTTATTAATAAAAAATTAATCTGCGACTTTGATTTTTATTTCCGTTTCCTTCTTCTTGTGATATTAATAACACATCCAATATACTAAAAGAACATTAAAAGAACTAATAAGTGAGAAGATAATAAAAAACTTTTTTTTTGACAGCTGTGGAGAATAAAAAAGTAGTAAATTTAGTCGCTGGGTCTGATTAATGCTTGCTGTATATTCAATTAATAAATTAGAAAGTTTTCGAATATTTTGTTTTCAATTGTTAATCTCCCAAATTAGATGAAACAGAATAAATGACTTTGCAAGTCTCGTATACATTTCAACAGTAGTGACAAATCTGAAATTGAATATGTGTTACTGACGTGTTCAGAACAGTAGATTCTAGAAGAAGTTTTATTCTTTAAAAATATATTTTTACTTTGAAACACGAAACTAGTATCAGAATATTATTTAACAAAAGGTTTTCTATAACCGTCCCACTTGTATTTTTAAAATTGTAACTTTAGTGTCTTTTGGAGTCATTACGTAATTGGTAACACGTTTGTAGTAATTTCTTAACAATTAATTAAACCAGTAAAGTACCTCTTAAAGTGATATCATTGTTTATAAATAGACCATCACATTTGATTAAAATAGTAGCCAGTTTTTTAGCTTAAAATCAGGTAGAAAACATAGAGACCACGCTGTTGTGAATTACTAATCCTAAACAACCACTCATCTTTCCTCCTTGTTTTCTGCAATCTCCTTTGAACAATTAAATATAAAGTCAATAATTAAGCTGTGGAGAAGGACCATCGTTTCCACCATGATTGCTTTTTTAGAGATTATTACAAACACGTATACATAAAAAATACTCAGTACAGACACCACTAGCAGTAAACAAAAATCATTGTCTATTTTATAGATATCTTGAATACACAGTAATATAATATAGTTGATACATTTTCATATTGTAAAATTTGGCCACAGAGGGTACCTAAATAGCTTCCCACTACCCTTTTTTCGATTTACAGACACTTTTGACTATTCAAGTGGGGTTATTTTTTTCATATATAGATAATCTGTTACCTCTTACCTTTTTTTTCTAAAATTGAGCTACAAAAATCTCGTGCTATCAAAAGCCCATAGTGATGAATTATGGTGACCAATATGGCTTGACCCAAATGAAATATAAATTAACAGAAACTAAAAACCGAATTGGAATAGGGTGGTTAATCAAACATAAAGGTCTACAATTATATATATCTTCTCATTTGGTTATGGTTACTTTATTTTAGATTATTGGTTAGATTTTTCTTCTACAAGGGAGGTTTAAGAGTGATGCCATCCAGAGGCTTGAATAGTTTTTGGAACCTTATATCTGGGGTACTATTTCTAGCATATATTTTAATTGCATTATTTACATGTTATATTCAAAATTGGGCTACTTTAATAGTATGTAAGAACCGGAAAATGGGGAATTAGATATAAATGTTGTACCTTGTCATACCTACTGTAGAGAAAAGCTTATTAACTTTACTAATATTGTATAGTAATCGAGTAAAATTTGTGAAAGTTCATAAGCGGTCAGTATATATATATATATATATTCATTAAATTAATGTGTACTATTCCAAAAGATTTATAATATTCTTATTAAATACTTTAGAAAATCCATACAATTCAGTTGCTTCTGTTATGGTGTTGACCGAAACGTGTGTTGAATACTTTAATCCTGATATCAGTATCATTTATAGCTGTTTCCATAACTTCTTACTGAGAATGTTTCCTTTGTTTAATCTATTATCAATCCTAATTTCCAATATAGTTTCTACCCGTAAGAAGTATAATTATTTAATTCATTTTATAAGGTAATAAACTTGTCATATTCAACGAATATTATTTCAAATATTTTATATTTTGGGTTTTTTCTTGCTAATAATAATATGTTTTGTTCGCAATTTTTTTCAAAAGTGCAGGAATTCATAGTGATGTGTTTTAATAAATAGTACAATTATATTAAAATATAAATTATAATACATTTGTTCTTACTGGTGAAAGTACATAAAAGATAGAAAGCTCCCCAATGATTTATAATAACGCTAAAAGAAAGAAAAGATAAAAGTGTCACTATATGTATGCGGTAGTAGTTGCGATAAACCTAACTTGTCGGGATAAACACATAATACTCATCCAAAGTTTTTAAACGAGTAGCTTAGAAGTCTTCCAAAAAAAGATGACTGTAAATTTATTCAAAACGGTTATTAAGACACAGTGTAATAATTATAAATGCAATAATTACAAATGCAATAATTACAAATGCAACATTATAATACCACGTATCTTTCTATAAAATGACAGAAACAGATTACTCCCTCTCAGCATGAATTCTTATTCATGTCATGTTTTCCAAAACCAAATGGCTCTATAAGTTCAGATTCACAATATTATTAGTTATGTATAGTTACAATTCATAGTTTTCACAATCGTTGAAATTCAGGTATTTGAAGGATAGCATGTTTTTTGTTTTTTCTTAGCTTGAAAAACATTTTAGAATGTTCATGGAAAGCCCTAAAAATCGCGTTCTCCAGAATCTTGAAATCCTGTGAAACAGAAAAATATATATCAACCATCATATATTACAATTGTCAAATAAGAGACTAGCAGTTTTTGGGTCACCAAAAGGTCGGCTTCTTTAAATTTTTAAAGTGCCTTGATAATCATGAAAATATCAGAAATATTGATCTCAGAGCAATTGAGAATAAATATCTTATTGAATTATAAATATTAGATAGAGGTGTTAGTTGGTTTCTTTTGGGAATTGTGATAACGAGGAGAGACTGTAACAATTTGTGACTACTCCATAGAACTTTTAACTTAGAAAATAAAATATTGAATAAGTTGATTTGCACTTGATGTCACTTTTATGAAGTTCTTATCTTCCTTTCCATTCTCATAATATAAATATTTTAATTTACGTGACGTGTCAGTTTCTGGTTGTCATTTTTCTTTCTTTTTTTTCATATGTCCAAAAACAGAAATCAAATTAATTAAACAAATGATTGTCATTCATCATGAGATGTTTTCGCTCGAATTATTTGTAAATTTATTGAAGGTGTAATTAATAAAAGAAATGACGTCACAAAACCTTTTGAACGTGATATAAAACAATTTTAATTTATTGCAATATTATTTTTGTATTACTCTTTTGAGACATAACAAAATCAAAAACGGCGAATAGAAATTGGTGATAACAACCGAGCCCGACGAAAATCCATAAAAAACTGTTCTATCAGGCAATTACATAGAAAAAGGGAAGTGAAATCACTAAGTGCAGGAGGGATTGGGCAAAACTCCAATTAAAGCCGATAGGAAAAAAACTAGCATTATTTTCTTTCTTTTGTTTTAGACTTACAGTTTTGAGGCAGTCATTAAATTGGAAACAATAACAAATACTAATAACAAATAAAAATCATTTGGAAACAGGGAAATTGAAGAAGAAAATGAGAAGCATATCCAATATCTAAATGACGTCTTTAAGATTGGCACCCTTAATAAAACAATCAAGCAACACCAACGTAAAAATTTACCGAAAAAACAAACGACACCAGCACCGAACTAAAGCACAGCATGTAAACAACCGTAAAATAAACAATAGGCAAATCCTTTCTTGCCTTAACTTCGGAAACTTTTAATCATATTTCCGTTAAAGGGAGTTGCAATAAACCGTATTTCCGTTTTGAAGGGGGTATTCAAAGCATAATCCTTACTAAAAGAGTGTCTTCATAAGTCTAGAACTGATTTGCGCTTCTCCCCTCTATCTCTCCTTCTGACGGGTATGAAGATAACTATTATTAAGCAAGTTTGCTCCTCAGTTCGAAAAAAAAAAAAAAAAGGCAAGTCTGTCGGAAAAAGAAAAGTATCTCTCTATTTCAAGAAAAAATGAAGAAATAAACAGGAAAATCCCAAGTAGGAAAAAAACAACCCTAGGCAGCCTTTATGAAAAATGACAATGGAATGGAAAAGAGCAAATCCTTCTGATTGTGGCAAAATGACTCTTTACTAGCAGACAGCTTGCATACTGCATATTGTTACTGCACTTCCGCAAAAAAAAAAAAAAAAAAATTTTTGTTTTGAAAGGGTCCTAAGATATCCCGCAGACGAGGGAGTGCCTGGCTGCAAAAAAAAACAACAACTAGAGCCCTACCATCTCCCACGGAGATTCTTTGACTCACTTTTTTTCTACGGAGATTTCGTTTTTGGCATTTTCCACGGCTATTCAGAAAAAAAATTTTTTTTTCTTTTCCACGAAGATTCTCTGGTCAACTCCCTGTTGGAACCCTCCCCCCCCCCCCCCCGGGTTGGTAGAAAACCGATAGAGAATAGCAAAAATTCGCACATATCTCATAACAAAGGAACATCAAGCACTGAAGAACACATATTCCATTGAAACGCTAAACCAATTGGTAAGTCTTGAAAAGCACCTTTGTACTCACTTCCTTTTGCTTAGAAACATTCCATTCGTGAACCCAGCATACTCACGACTACTATATTTTCTTAGTGTATATGTGCTTACTAAATTTTTTTTCTTTTTATTTACTTTTAATTCATTTTTTGTCTGTGTTTTATTTCCTTGCGGTTGGTAAATCTTTGAAAATAATTGTTTTATCAGACAGAATTTATTTGAAATTAAAATTTCTTTCTTTTTTTTTTTACTAATTTTCACTACTGTTTTGTTGCAATTGCTATACTAAAGGAAAATCAATGAATATTTGGTGGGATGACTGTAAAACCACGAACCCTCCCCTCCCCCCCTTTTTTTCTTTCTTTTTGATAGAATTATTTAGTTTGCTCATACCTGAATGAATGTCATATTCAATTTCTCGAAAGCACCAACAAAATTTATTCTAAAAAAGAAAATAGCAAGAAGAGAAGAAGTAGAGAAGTATATCACTTCGAAAATGAACAAGGGAAACAGGGGAGATGCTGGTTGCATTGCTTCCCTGTGGGTTAGTTGAGGCCAGCAAAAAACATATTCCAACTGATTAATACTAACTCTGTAGGGAACAGGAATTCATTCTCCTCCCCCTCCTCCTCCTACTTCTTTTAATTAATTTTTCAAAGGATATCACTTGATATGGTAATTTAACAAAAACTTGATAGGGAGCTACAAATGAAAGATTGCAAGTTGATTAATACATCGTCGCTCTTACAGTCATACGATTGGTTTCATCTTTGACAGTTTAATTAATTTACGAATGTATTCGGATTTTTTAATACAGTGATGTCACACCATATAAATAATTTAATATTAGCAAACAAATAAAAACGGATAAGAATTATATTACAGTGTTAACAGAGTATTACTTTCGTAAATAAACAAACGGACAAGGAGATAAGTAGTTTTATCGGTTAAGTCGAAATATAAACTCGTTGTTTCTTTCCTTTTTCTTTCTTTCTTTCTTCCTTTCTATTGTTATTGTGCAATTATGTGGTGTTTTCCCAGTTGATTTGAAAAAATTGTTTACTAGTTGATATTTTCTCATTACTAAACAACGCCACTCTCAAATGTTCTTTAGGGATGATTGAATAAAATACTCAATGGCAGAATAAACTAATAATTAAGTAATACTAAAAGACACTTGTTAAGTAAATCCAGCGAATTTAAGTAGTGATGTTTCAATTTTTAATAATTATTAGTTGTAAATAAAATATCCAATAATTAGTTCTATTTTTAGAGTATGAATTTTCACACTTCATAAACCAAATTTATTTCAAAATTTGATACAGGAGATAATGCCTCCAAAAAAACTATTAATACCAGATTTCTAAATTTAGAAATGAAATAAAAGAAGGCAATAGGACAGTATCAGTTAATACCCATCATATGATTGTTTCAATTCTCTGTGAAAATTAGCAGATACATTCTTATGTTCGCTCTCATTTGATTTATTAATGAGCACATATTTGTTTCAAAAGTCTTTAGATACTCAATGATCATCCGCTTGTGAACTCCCTTTGGTTTATTAATGAGCACCAATGGCTGTTTCAAACCCCGCTAACATATTAAGTTCAATAAAATATGAAAAGTCAAACAATAAAGCCACGTAGTAAATCCAACTATAGTCATATTAAAGAACAAAAAAGAATTATTTTAGTTAGGAAAACAAGCCAACAAAGATGACAGCACATCAAACTTCAGTAGTAATTCAAATCATCATAATAAAACAGACTAAGAAAGAGATCCTGGCCAGAACTAATTTTAACAGTATAATCCCAAATAGACATACAACTCTGCAATTTTCCACAAAATAGATTACTCATTTCTTAGTCATTCACACAATAAAAGATTCATTGATATTGAATAATAAATGAAAATTTGAAACCAAGTTGTATTAGGTAGAAATTTTTTGAACAAAAATTGACACAGTGGTAACATTAAGAACCGCAATGAAAAAAGAAAATAATCTTAACACTGAAACATTGAATTAAATTATTGCTTAATATTGTAGACATTCAGTAAATTTCCTCCTTGTTATCATATTGACTATATTACACTGAGCTGTCTTTCTGGAAAATACTTATCAATATGATATTGATAAGTATTTTGTTATCAATTCCTTTCTTTTTTTCTCAATGATGTCATGGGTAGTATAATTTATTCTGAAACATCAAATTCTATTATTCAAAAATAATCTGAAACCTACTACCAGTATAACTCAAAACAATATTAACTAAAAAAAAGCAATCTTCTAGCTGCCGAATATTCTCCGCCATATATCCTCTACACCACTTCGGATCAATAAAAATCATAAGCCCTAACACCACAACCATCTTTTAAACCGACAAAAAAAAAGAAATAACAAAGAGAAACAACAGGGGAAATCAAAATCACAAATGGTTCCCTCCCCTCCCTCCCCTCCACAGGCACTAAGCAAAGAAGATTTAGGAACGGATTATGCCGTTTCTCTTTAAGTTTTCTTATGGCGAGAACTAAATAAACAAAACCTAAAGTAAGAAATCAAGTGCAAATATAGATTTAAGAGGGGAACAAACAAAACACGCAGAAACAGCAAAAAGCAGCCGCTAAAAAGAACGAAAAAAAAACAAAAGAAGACCAAACCCAAAATAACTATAACAAAAAAATAAAAAACAATAACAAAAGAAAGGAACAAAACAAAACAATCTCAGATTTTGTTGAGATACTTTCTTTATTTTTTTTTCTTCCCGTTTATTCTATAGCAAATTGTTTTTCCTTTTGATCCTTCGTTCTTTGTTAGCTCTTAAAAGTTTAACTTCTTCTCTTAAAGAAACCACTCATAGTATCATTGACTCCATCGACGAAAACTAATTCGGAAACAACAAAAGTAAAACATTGAAACAAATATTTTTAACCATAAAGTGTCTTGAAAAGTACTTCTGATTTAAGATATTTTAAAATTATGAGTTTAACTCTCTTTTGAAAACTTTTTTTACCCTATTCACATCTGAACTCTAATCATCATATAATTACAGTCAATCAACCATTCTCATTAGGAATTGTTCTTGAAAAATCCAAGTCAATTTCATTTTTACAAATTCTAGCACCTCACAGGTAAGTATTCGACAAGCTTCAAACTAGAGCCGTTTAATTAAGGTTTAAATATCCAAGTTTTATTTTAAAATTGAAGAAAAAAACCACAAAACACATTTTATCAATTACCATATATTATCACTGATAATTTTTAGTTGAATGGAACAAAAGACATCGAAGTGAAATATGCAGTGACCATCACCTACTTACCTAGTCTTGGAAATTTTATCATGAAAATACAGTTACTCTTGAACGCATCTTTAATTCCAAAAATGAAACTAATGATCTAAATGTCGAAGAAGAAATGTTAACTGGATCAATTATTTGTGAGACAAACTATAATCATAATACTTTATGATCGTTGCATTGATATAAAACTCTGAATATTAATTATCCAAACCAGTACACAATTCATCAAAATGCATATATTTTGTATCCTTTTAATGGCTTTCATTAATTACAATAAAAAACAAAACAAAACGCTGAAGTAGGAAATGTTAAAATCACCACTATATTCAAAATCCTTGATTAAGATAACAAAATATCCACAATAACAGGCGGTCTTCTATTGGGTGGATTGAACTCTTTTTTTTATGATAAAAATTTAGTAATAAACAGAAAATACCTGTCCCTTCAACATTTGTTTCCTTTTATTTTGTTATCTGGAAATCTTTTGCCCATTTTTTCAAACCTCTGGCAAACCAAATACCGAATTTTAAAAATCAAATATAATTTGATAACAAGTCGATCAGGAACAATAACAAACTGAAATTATTGATGATTAAAAAACACAAAAAAAGAAAAAAAAAAATAATTAGAATAAGGACGATAAGAAGGAAATGAGATCAAAAAAAAAAAAATTCCAACCGAACCAAGAGATTGTTGTTCCCTGTTGTCATCGCTAGCTTTTTTTTAATCAGAAGCTCCAGAATTCACGAAGTTATGAAATCGAATCAATAGTGGATAAAACAACTCGATTCGTTAATGATATAACAAACTACTTTAATTCCATTTGTAAACTGAAAGTAGAGATGAGAAAAACTCAGGATGTTTGATATATTTTTAAAGTGTTTAACATATTTCAGTGCATACCAACTAACAACATCTACCAGAACAGACATGGGGTAGGAGAGCTCACCAACAACTGGGACATCTAAGTTCAGTCAATCATTTTCGGTAAGAAGCTTTGAACATAAGTCCAATATATCAGATATTAATATCACAGTCAGGTTTTCTCAAAAAATCTGAATTCCAAGTACGTTTGGTTGCTATAGCAAGGTTTCCTTATAATGCTCACATACCTTAAAACTGTTGAAATGCCTCTACCAACCTATATCAATTACTAATTTATTGATAATAATAGCCCTTTTATTCAACATTAAACGAAGAAATGTGCCATTGCTTATAATATACTCGAATATCGAGAGTCATTTAATATGGTCGAAAGCACACGAGGATACAAAAGAATATTTGAAACAGTTCCTCACGGCTTAATTTCACATAGGTAATCAGTAACACATCGGTAATAAAAACCTCTGCAACGTTGCTGAAGCTTGGATTTGTAAAAGACTCAAAATGCAGGTAACACATCAGTACAACATCTAAATTTTAATTCAGGCTCACCAGCCAATAATGAGGAAAACATAAAAGTTTTCCTTACTAACCACATTCTGCACGAAATCTTGTTTGCTGTTATAAACTGAAATTTTATTGGCCCAATAACAAGTGCGACAAAGGTGAAATACCACATCGATTAGCATATTAGCATGTCTCAACCGTTTTTCTCTTTTGTGGCGAATAGCGTAATATTCTTGAAGAAACATGACTTATGAAGCAGGGTTAGATCAATTCCTTACAGTTATTACCCACCTATTTTCCTTGAAAGGCATTCAAGGACATTGGAATATCTACAATGCTCTACCATAAGTCACCTGTTTTAATGCCTGTAGTTGATCTGTAAGTTGACTCTACCATATTCTTTCTTACATATATCTTGCCTAAAACAAACATTAATCAATTCTGTAAAAAGGGACTCATCAAAGGCAAACTGTTTTGTAGAATAAAAGTCCAAACCTCATGGCTGTTCGTTTATCTAATGTTCAATGACACATTTGGTGAATTTATCGTAAAAATTTTTTTTCAGGGAAGAAATGGATTTTTTTTTTTTTTCTTTCTCGGCCGTTCCTGAAATTTAGGAACTTTTTGTATTATTGAAAATTGGAAAGGCTGGTTATGAAGGGAAAAGGCAACATTTGTAGATGGTATGTTGTTATATAAGTGAATACAAAACTTGAGTATACCGCCATGGTTTGCTGTTATTATAGGGAGCAAATATAGAATCAGATTTTGAGACACTGTTTTCGCCACCCCTTTTTATATCGGAAATGCAGTCCAAGTCAGAGACAGCATTTGAAAGTATTTAATAATGAGCTCTTCACTAAACGAAAAAATAACATAGCAATTACGCATTACTGGAATGAGAGCTGATACACTAAACTGTCAAAGAAAATTTTAAATTGGAAGGGATAGACCAGAAGAACACTAACTAAGGCTTAATGATGAGTACTGTATGCCGAATTTCAATTAACGTCCTTCAAGCACTTATTCATTTTAGAATAAACAAAGGGTCGATATAACTTTGAAAAGTTGACTGAGAAGGAAGAATAATTGTACATTAGAAAGAGAAGGAATATCATAAAGTACAGGAGGGGCACTTAGGTAACCTCTATCACACGTTCACAGTTACGTGTTTGAATGCTACGAAATAAAAACTATCCACCCTCTTTTTTTGTACTTTATGGAGAACAGACCCAAACAAAAATCTGTAAAGGTTATGTTCGAATTTCAAACGGAGAAGGTATTCAAAAATTAACTTGAGATTGAATATAACAGATGAGAACTTTTGGTTAAGAGGTGGTTTATTTTTTTTTGACAATACAGTGACTCAGTTAAATTTTTGGATATGGTGTTGACAGGAACACTGTGTTAGATTCAAATTTTGATTTTCGGATGCTGAGAATAAAGTCAAAAGAAATTTTAGTCGGACATTCGTTAGGAACATCGAGAAATTGATAGATATTCAAAGGTGAAGGAAATGCATATTTATTCTGCGGACATTGAGGACAGGTCGTGTATTGATCTTCTTTTTAATTCTGCATCTTTGATTAGTCAAATATAATCACAATTTCTCTGTAAGTATCTATAACGCTGCAATTTCCTAAACATAGTTGAGAATATGATAACCGGGCTGGCAATGAATGCTAACGTTCATGTTTTGACAAATGTTTCTCGATTAAATCTTTGGAGTCAGGATGGTCAGTCGCACAGAGACGTATCGCCTAAGAAGTTGGTATGATAGGACGAAAAATATTATAAATTCATCGCTACTGAGTCCTAATTACTCAGCCAAGGCCTGGAATATCTCTATAAACCTCGTTTTAATAAGAAGAGGGCGTGAAGCGTTCTCAGACATCGTTGAATTATCAACCATAAAAACCTTTGAAAGCCTAGTAATTATATTATGTGGGAACACTCCCTTAAAAAACGACAACATCAGAGCTTCCACAATTATGATATATCTATGAAATTGTTTTCATAATAATCTTTTCTTTGATAATAATCAAAAAGGCAAAAAAACCCTAGGAAAGCTCTGATAATACTCATCATCGACTATCACTGAAATTTACACTTTACTTTAAATAAAAATTGGCTATCAGAAGTATCACTACTATTCGTGTTGGTAAAGAAGATACTGCTGGAAAGTAAAAAAATATTTCTCAAACAGGTGTCTAATAATTTTTTATCCTTACATGATAAACTCATTATTGACTAAATGTCAAAATGTATATTTACCATATCAGTATGATCCTTTATTTACAGAGAAGAAGACAAGTGTTGTTTGGTTATTATCAGAATAGCAATATAAAGTTAATCACTCAATATAAAACTCTTAAATAACCCCAAAAAACACATAATTGAATACCTATTAGGATCCAATCAAATAAGATGCTGAATAAGAGAATGATTGAGATGTTTTAAAATGTAATATCAAAAAGATATTTTACTAGTCATGGTGTTAAATATAATTTTAAACAGAGAAAATACTGGATCAAAGAAATAAATTTTTTCAATAATACTCACTTATTCAATTATACCTGCTGTTTTATCTTATTTTGCTATTAAGTACTCGTTACTTTTTCCTCTTGCATTTTTTCTTACTGACAAACAGACAAGAACAAAAAACAAAAAAAATTGTAGACAAGAAACCATTATCATCTATCTTTAACATTAGTGTATTTAGCGTGGTGCGTGCTGTGTAAAAAAAACGCTCAATTGTCCTTTCTTTATATTAATCTGATATAGGATAACTGGCCAGTATCTCTCCTACTTCAACTTTATACTCTAGTTTAATATCATACACGACAATCATATAACTAAGATCAATTGAATAACTTTTTCCAATTATGTTATTGAAATGAATAGTACCATATATTAACAAATAAAATGAGTTTGATCTAATAATCCTAGGATTCTTAAAGATGAGAGGGAAATAAATGAAGATATAACATTCTCCTTTCCAATACTCTTGAATAATGGCCTATGTAGAATCGTTTTTCTTAACAAATAACTTGAAAATATCCGCTTGTTACAGCTTAATTGTAATTATTTTTCCTTCTTTTCCTTCAATGTTCATTGTAATTTCTCAATCATTTCAATATAGTGCTCTTCATTTATTGAGTATCTGAGGTAAAGATCTGAAAAAGAGGATTTCAATTCCATGTCAAGGTAAGTTGTTTCTGTTATATTTACTGAAATAATGGCTTTTATGATATTTTTAATGACTAATCAGACCTCTCGAATAGAAATTTAGAATACACACACATACACACACACATAAAATTTAACACAAATACTCTCATAAATGCTATCATTATCTTTACCAAAAATTCTGATCGTGAACAAAAAACATGACTATCCTTCTAATTGGATTTAAGTATCTTTATGAGTTTGTTAACACTTGTCATTTTTAAAGAATAAGAATGTAGAAATTAACAAGAAATTATAAACAGAAAAGTATTCCTATTCAGCTTCTAATCAGCTCCAATACCTTGGGTAGAAGTTCTCAAATTAAAAGCGTAGAGTTAATATCGTACAAGATATAAACTATCTAAGTTTACTTCCTTGATATGTATTTAAGATTTGTTTGATTATTCACCTGCCCTACTATATTATCATTTCTAGTTAGGTATAATTTACCATTTACTTAATTACTCAGAAGAAAATCGAGTCATTATTATAGTAACTCGGTTATAACAGTTTCTCCGCAAATACCTGAAAATTCTAAGCCCCCTCTTACCACGTATCAGATACATGCCACTGGTAATTACTTGATTATTAATGATGCTTTTAAGAACATCACAACGTTATCCTCTGAGAGCTAATATAATTACATAATCACTGGCTAATGTTTGAAATTTTCTCATAGCATTAATGTCAAAATAGATTTTATTTTGGACAAGTTAGTTTTGAAAGCTTTGTTTTTCGAGAGGATATCACCTTCATATAGTTCTATGTCATATCAGTATTCAATACAAGATGTTAGACCAAAAACCCGTTTTATCAGCTCCTCATTCCATATTTCTTTTCCATAGGTTATATTATGTTCTGGCTTCCTTACTTTTATAAATTGTGTTTTAGTTGCCATTGACCAAAAATATGATAACTTTAGATTGATTTCTGTTCTCAACTCCCAATTCCTTTTCTACTCCTAGTTGGTCCTTACTTACATTATAATTAAAGGGAATGTACCAACTGGAAACTTTAAGTAAGTTCTTGTTTTTATGATATGTAAACTTATCATAAAAACCAGATAGCTTTATTTAATTTAATCCATGTGACGGTGTCTTTTTATTAACATACGTGTTTGAGTTATGGTGTACCTTCTTCTACAAAAGGAACAAAGTATACAAAAGAAACGTTGAATGATACTAAATCACGTCTTATTGAGACATACGTGTCCATAATTTTTGCTGTGTACAGTTTGGAAGTTAAAGTTATTGATGAAAGTTATTTTCTCTCACCAATTTTCAAGTCTTTTACTTACGGTAGTAAGAGTAATACGGTAATGCTAGTTTGTTTGTAAATTGATTTCATTTTGGAATCATTAGAAGAAAAAATAGCATACAGTTTTTTGCTACTAATAGTACTATTTCGTTTTCACAAATATTCTATTATAGTCTGTGATCAATTGATTTTTCGATATGTAAAGGTTTAATGACAATTGTCAATATTAAGCAAATAAGTGAAATTTGACGTATTAGTAGTTCAAAGAAGAAATTTTGTTCCCCTTTACAATGGAAAACCTTTTTTTTTTTTCAGATATATTTTCGTTCTGCCAAATAGAAAACGTGGTAATTCTGTAACCGTTTATAAAATGTAATTGAAAATTAAACAATTCCAGCCACCAGAAAATCTTTGCTATTATGTGGTTACCATTTCGAGTTGCTTTTTGGGAACTCTCACATTAGCATATTTTATTCGTTGAATATAAATGTGATATATGTTACAGATAATAGAATGCCGGATTAGGTACTAATTTTCACTGGACTATTAAATATTGCTGTAAACTAGATGATTTCGGATGATGTAATTTCTTTATTTCAAGGAGCAGTTTTTCTACCATCTTCATTACGAGAAATTTCATAAACACTATGGAGCCGTTAAACCTTTGTCTTCAGTCAATGATTTAACCTTTTCTAAATAGTAGAGGCATTTGATGGCAAATTGTTGGTTTGCGACTAGAACAGGAATAAACCAGTGAATAATAGTGGTCACAATGGAAGAACTGGCATAACATAGTTCTTTACACAATAAATTAGTACCATTATTAGTAGTAACAGGAAAGTTCATGCAAACTTTTGTATTCGTGAAAAATAAATGGAACATATCGTACCTTTTTTGTATAGAACATTTTATCATTGCCTTAATACCTGGCATTATTTGGTTCATGATCATCTGCACTTGTTTGAGCTGGATATGATATCTCACCGTCGTAGTTGTTTATAATCATCTAGGAGAAATAAGTCTTTCTTATATTGGTTACCGGCTTAAAATCTACAACACTACACGTATCTGTATCATCATATTAGTCTTATGGTCAGTTTCATGATAATCTTCTTTTGCCACGTTGACAATATCATTACAGACGACTTGATGATCCGAATAGTCTTAATTGTTTTTTTTTTGGAGGATCGTGCCTACCAGTTTGTTAAACTTCCAGCGAAACGGATGGTGCCAGGTATTCCACCGAAAGGTTGTTACTTGCATCAAAGTTAGTACACCTAAGTTAATGAATGTTGTCTCTATAGTCTCCAACATAATACATGGTGGTAGAAGATCAATTATAAACAAAATTTGAAGAAACCAGGTGTTACTCCTTTCAAATAACCGGATTTTTGTATCTGTTGAAATTACGTGACAGATACCAGGCATTCCCATTTCAGGTACAATGCATTGATTTAAAAGATATCAAGAGTGTCAAATACCTATCACTGACTGCTGTTAGAATTTGACCTTAGGTCAGAAGGACCAGCTTTTCTTGGAGTGGAATAGGCCAATTTGTTAGAGAAGATGGCATTTCAGAGGTTGATGCACTTTTAATAAAACTAAACCATAATATGAGCCGAAGATTTCTATTGTCAGGTAATATACAACAATAGCCCGTCAAGTCTTTGCTTACCATCTCAACTACACATCATACTCAAAAGTCATCAAAAATAGTGTTATGGCTGATCTCCCATCTCGTTGGAGTATACTTTTTTTAACCCTGAAAAAGAAAATGAAGTACCTAGATTAGGAATTCTTTTATTCTTCTTGGGGCAGGAGGTGAACTTTAAATCGAGACCACATAGAAGGAATGCATCTATTAATAAAAGGTACTATCATTCAGACGGTTTTGATATCGATAAGGTATTTTCATTGATATATAGTACAATAATACGCTAAAGTGATGAACATGTTTAGCGGATTGGAGTTATATGAATTGGATATATCAGTATGAAAATGATTATTTCAATCCGGATGTTGACGAAAATGTTGATAGTGCTTCTTCTTCGTTCTTTTACACTTTATACACTGTGCACACTCAAATTAATTTAGTTAGATTAGCCGTACCGTCCGATTATTGCTTAATAAATTGCACCGTACCATAGGGATTGCCAAATATATTTAATATGAACATGTGGAAGGATACAGTGTGAAGCTTGAAGTTGTTGATGGAAATAGAAATGGCACCTCATTCCACAATTATATTTCGTATGTGAACGATAAACAAGCAAAAGAGGAATTAACTGATAACAAAATTTTTGATTAATCACAAATTGAATTAAATGGGTAACAGTACTGATTGGTGAACAAAAAAGACTCAAAAAATTCTGTTTCAGTATGATGGGCAGCATCGGATAACGAAAAAAAAAGTAATGCCCTAAACCTTCTTCATTTCCACAAGTTGGATCTTTCTGTGGTAACTTTTATGGTTGCTCTGGCCTCATATTCCCTTAGGCTAATGGAATAATTTGCCACACTTTTAGTTTTTAATTCACAATGATTATGAAAACCAAATCTATTTTTTTTTTTCCTGTTTTCTTTCCACCCTTTTGTTACACTGGATATTTCTGTTCCCAAAAGCTTCTGCGCTAATTTTTTAACAGTTTTGCTCCCCAACCAAACTGCCTAACCGTGAATGTCTTCATTTTGGATCAATAATACATCTCATTTCTAATCGTTTGTTATTTTGTTCACTTCTGAGAAGATGTAAAGGTTTAATTGATATGATGTCACGAGTCAACTATTCGCTGTTTGTAATTGTTGAGTTGGTCAAACCATAGGGCAGAGAACCGCTAACTTCAATGGTTTGAGACACAAGAACCAGAGATACTTACAGATAACTGGAAAAGGGTTGTTAACTTCTGGCTACGGCGCTAACACGTCTACTATTAAATGGTCCTCTATACGTTTTATAGATACTACTGAAAAGTCTCAAGGGGTTGGTACTACGGACTAACTCAAACCACACAACTACCCATAAGGTTATTCTTTTGTTAGTATTAGGAGTTGATGCCCAGCTACAGATTTGAAGTAAACTAACGAAAAAAAATATAAAATTGGAAGTCCTACCAAATTTTGCCGTTACGCCAGCCATCAGCTTTTGTTCCAGACTGAACATTGACAAATTGCTTCATAACTTCAACTACGCTATAACGTTAGGGGATGAGAAAAGTTTTTAAGATTGGTCAAAATCCAATGACAACCAAGGGCTCATCACAGCCAGAAGTGAATCCATTTCAAATCCTTGACAAGGCGACAAGGCGACAAAATCGGATTAATAGTTGACTAATACAAGAGAACTGACAGCAAGATCAACAAATTGATTGGCTACAACGAGTTTTTTTCTTCTTAACCTGTGGTGACTGCGTTCCAACCGATATACCAAATTTAAATGAAGACTAGGATTCCATTTACATATATTTAAACGATTTTAACACATTGTACATTTATTACTCTTTTGACTTAACAAGTTCCATTTCCTGCATCAATATTTCATGGTTGATGTATAATTTACCCTTTTAGAGGAGAAGTGTTCCAGTAAAGTTGTGATGTAACGTTCAGGGGTTCCTGTTGAGACGAATATGACGTCCGAATACCCATGCTCAAAAGGGAAGAACCTTTTTGAAGGGATCTTTATCTCATATCTCCCTCAATAATGAAACCTATCCATAGCAAACACTTGAACGTACTCGGATTATGAAGATCCTTGCCAGTATTACGGGGTGAGACGAGTTGGATAGTGTTGAGACCAACTTTGTCTTCATCAGGTGGCTTGATACGACTCGCCCTTAACACATCGGTCAGATATGGACAGAATTTCGTGAGGAAAGGTTGACCAAAGATGACGGGATGTGAAAACTGGTGATGACTGACATAAAAAAAAAACGAGCAAGTTTGGTAATAAGGTGTTGTTCTCCAGTAGCCACAATCATGGAATTGGATTGAACGGAGGTCAGTTTGGCGGAGGGAATCTTGGAAGAAACCTGATCACGATAAAGCTGGCAGAAGCACCAGTGTCCAACAAAGCAGTGTAAGTTAGAACACGTGTGGGAAAGGTAATATCAGCAGTGTATAGATTGGTACCGGACTTGCGAGGAGCGGTGACATTCACTAAAGCTTGAGTTTGGTCAGTAGTTAGAGGGTGTCTACATTCAACGGTTTTATTAGAAGTTAAGTCGTTGGTGGAAAAAGAAAAAGAAGGAGTAGTAACCCGCTGAGTTGGACGACCTAGTTTAACTGGTTGCCATCCTTGGAGTGCTTTTTACCATTGTTACCATTCCTTCCATAGTTGTTGTGAGGAAGGTAGTCCTTCGATTGGTACCTGTTAGAGACACCAGTCTTTCTGTTGAAACCAAAATCCTGGCTACTAGGACGTGTTTGGCTGTCCGAACCAGCCAAAAAGTTAGAACCAAGGCGACCAAACTTTTTTCCACGACCAGGTGGATAACGAGCAACGTCGTTCAAATCACAACGAGTGTCCTTGAAAATTTCCAAGGTATCGTTGTACTTGTGGTAATAAATCCGTTTCGCATCAAGGCATCATCATGGCGATATAACGCAAGGATCCTTCAACAGAACGGTTGGGGTCGGCATCCAAGTTGCGGAAACACTTTACAAACTCATGGTATGACAAACAGTGATGGGCGTAACAGCTGAGTCACGCAACTCGGTACCCAAGTCGATCTCAGGCTTAAGCCTCTGCTTGAGCATCAACTTCAATTGTTTAACGAAGGTCAACTTTTGGAAGCGCTGCTAGACACTTTTGTCAGCAGCATCAAAAAAGAGGGACGTACGCTTCTTGCCAGATGTCATCCCATAGTTGTTCCATAATTCCTGGACGTCATCAAACCAAAGGTTGAAAGGGAAGTTTGACTTGAACATGTTCTTGTTGGAATAGTAAGAAGCAGAACGAGTGTACTGCTTCTTGATAGCAGACTTCTCAGTGGACGTCTTCTTCTGTTTGGTGCGGTTAATATCAAGGATAACGATGCCAGATTCTGTAGTTTGTCCATTCTCGGAATGACCAAGAGGAGGGGAAGCCATTTATGATATTATCACAACACATTTCTTACAATACATGATTTTTTCTATGATACCGAAGTATTTGGGTAATAGAAACCTTTAAAGGTTTTTAGATGAGTTGCTGGCTTTCATATTATATCATCAGTTTACTCTAACATATTCATTGCACCAAAGAGTCATTATTATGAGCAATATTGACAATAACGATGTTAAAGACATTCATCAAGATTGGAAGTTTGATATTTAATTCACTTTAGCCAAGTGAAGCAGATGGGTCTTTCATATAACCAAACCCAGTTGAAGTGGAGGCCTGATTTATTGAAATAAAGATCGTTTGTTACCACGGGTGCAGCTAAGCATATGAATGATTGAATGACAAAGGGTATTTCGAGCTTAATGAGATTTAAATACAAAATGTTATTGTTTTTAGAAACAGTGTTGTAAAGTAATTCAGATTGATAAGATTATACTATTTCACAACCTATGACTATTAGGCTTCAATGTCGTTTAATTAAGCCCGTTTAAAAACGACTTTTACCAAAAATGGTGATACAGTTTGATGATTAATGATGAGTGATGTACTGGTTATTCTTTTCGTTTCCATACGGGCACTACTGGCCGTTTTGAGAAAATTAACAAGACAAATTATTGACAAAGGGATTGTCATATTCAGACTTATGGCTTGTTTAATACCAAAAAATTGTTCTCCAATTATCTCCATTAACGTTTACCTATATTTTCAAAACCGTGCCTAAAGTAAGGACTTTAGTTTCCTCGTTTTGCTGGAACCATCTTAAACAAATACCAACCCTATATGGGTACTTAGCCAAACCAAGATACCGAGATGTTGTCTGGTGACTGTCTGAATGGTTCATAGAGAATTGGGTTTTGTTGTATAAATTCCGTAAGCTTATTTGGTTAGTTCCAACATCCTAACTCGCTATTTGATTATTTGAAGTCCCTTCTGGGGACGTCAATCCAGTGCTCGATGGATTATCGTAAGGTTCTCAAGAGGGAATCTTATGATAACGGTCTGTATTGCGGTTGAAGGAATTAGTATCTTATATAAACTAATAAGATCTAGATTCAATATCGTATGAATTAGGTTTTCATATCCTAAAATGGCAATTAGATTAAGTACCATAACTTCAAGCTAACATTAACCATTCCTTTGGAAATCATTGTGTTTTGTAATAGTCTCTTTGAACTTCATGATCAGTTATTTATGGCTATACAGAAAATAAACAATTATAATCATTAAAAATATGGAATAGGAACGAAATACGTGAATCGAAACAAAGTAAGGATAGACTTTCGAAATGCTTGCTACAATAGAACGTACACCTATGGTTACTTTTATTCACTTCAAATTTCAATATATGCTTCTCTACCCAACTTAATATTTTGAGTAATTTGAAAACTATAAAATTTAGCCGAAAGAAAGTAATATTAAGATATCTAGCACGTTAAATACATGGAAAATCTTTGCGGTGTTAACATTGACTGAGGTAATTTACCTTATGTTGCCAGGTATACCTACGCCATACCCCAATGCGATGCTCACAAGAGCACACACAAATTTCATTGATAGACAAAAGGTTAATTATCAATTAATCGAAGTTGTAACTCTTTTGATACACATTAAGAACTATAAGAACCTTTTCCTGGTTCCTTGTATTGCCATTGAAAGTAACTTCCTTCTAAAAATGTATTTGTCCTCTTTGTAGATTTCCTGGTTTTTTTCTTCCTCTTCTGAGTTTTGTCTGTTTAACATCTGGTTTTTAGTCTTCTTTCTTTTGGTATACCAGCGTAGAACACGTTCTTTGTGAAAGTTTGAGTATTTTCTTCTTCTTCTTGATATCTTAATTATTCAAAATATACTCGGATCTAAAATCTGGATTTTATTGGTAGTTTTCCTGCATTGACTCTAAAACTAACTTGGAAGAAGCATAACCGTAAATCATTATTTTTGGATTTTCAGAATGACATAGTATGTGTAGGTGTGCAGGAGTTCGTGGCCCTTCCAGTTCTCTAATCCTAACGTGTCCGATATAACTGTAGAGTAGGTCTTCAGTAGTTTTAATTGCTCTTTCTGCTTTCTTGTTTGCTCTCGTATTGCAATTACATGCAAGGGTGTGCTTGAGGCAACATTTTTCCTGCGTCTTTTTCAAATTTCGCACATAGCGTTTTTTTCATTGTCAGTGAATATTTCTTTACGTAGAGCACTAAATCTCATAATAAGGTTTAGTATATGAAATGGGTAGTAAATTTTATGGCCTTTGCATGATAGTGCTATGATCATCTTAGTTGAGTAATCCACAAAGTATTCCTTTTTGTTTTGGTTATTTCGGAGTTGACTGTGGTCTAGATGCAAACGCTCAAACACGTCGGTTGGGCCAGGAAGAAACTGGTGCAGTTCATTTTCCTATACAAAAAGATATTTTTCACATGACTAATAATAACTGTGGACATGATGAGCAGTCGATAAGTAATCTGGGGCCCATAGGCACAATCCTTCCATTCAGTTAATCAGATTTCTAATTATCATGTGCTATCGGCCATTATAATTGAATACCATATCGAAACAATTAGTTTCTGTGATAATTTCTAGAAGCTATCTTCCTAATAATAGCCATAGATGTCCTTTCTTGAAGAAAAAAAACTTTTCAACGTTCTCATACCGTCTCTGAGGTGAGTGGATGTTTAGAAGGATCTTCTCAATGTTTCTGTTATCAGACTATTGTAACTGAAGTGGTTTCTCCATGGGGAAATATCTGCGTCACTTGGATCAGTTTTTTATGACAATTTTTATCAGCTTCGTTTTGAAAAGGTTCTTTGGTTGTTTTGGTGTTTGGTACGTCTTGATTCCCTATCTAATAATATCCCTGATACAATCAATAATTTGTTTCTCGACGTAAGTTGATGAATTCGTATTTTACAACGTTTCTGTTTTCATACAATTGGGTGTTGGTTCTACCGCTTGAGTGACATTCAACGAGGCTCATTGGAGTTCGGAATCATCGTCATATTCATGGAAGGTAATGGCTTGAGAATCAAGGATGGGTGTGTTTACTTCTGGTTGACCGGTTAATCCGAACAGCTTAGGTAGTCAAATAGAACGTTCTTTTCTACTGGAATGTAGCACCATTATAGTGGATAAGTATACAGAAATATCCAGGTATTTCTGTATGTGTTTGATAATGTTCTTCATTGAGAGACCAAATAATAGGATACCTCGATTATTAGTGTCCATAATAATTTTGGGCGTCAGTAACGGATGGGTCTTGGAAAGGGCTTCAACAAATGCTAATAATTTATTTTCAACCGTAGTGTATTCCTGTGGTTTTGGAGTAAACCTGCAAGAAAAAATGACATTGGATAAAGTTTGATTTTACCATCTCTCTCCTCTGATTGCAAGAGTATTGCTACCATTCCGTAAAGACTCGCCTCTGAAAAGATAGGGTTCGTTGAGGAAGGATCAAACAACTTCTTTTGAAATCGCGACTCATTATTTGATTATAGCGAAATTGATCTGCATTTCTTGTAAAAGATTGTTAAAAATCTTCTTGGGAAAACTAGCTGTAGCACATAAGAGTTCGAGTAATTTCAAAGTAATAGAGATGAACGACCAGAATAATGTAACAAATTCTGTGTAGCTTTGTATTCTTTTCGTGTTTTCATCTTCATTTTTGAATGGTATTGCTTTTGTGTTTTGTTATGGTGTATCTATCTTTACTGGTGATGTGCTCTAAATATTTGATTTGTGTAGTTGTAGTTGTGGCTTATCTTTACTAACAGTTAATTCATATTTCTGTGAAACGTTCAAAAGGTTATTCACAAATCTTGTGTGATGGTCCAAATTAACAGATTCGACAATAATAACGTTGTCATGAAAGTTAATTATGGTATTTTTATCGTCGATGACTTCATTCAAAATGTCTTAGATAAACTGTTCACCAAAATGGTGCATGTGAATAATAATTCTAACGCTTCATCTGAGGTAATAATTCCTATTTTGGCTCCATTAGAGAAAATTAATAAAACTTTCTTGATATCGACAGTGGTAGAGATTTATGTGGCTAAAAAGTCTTTGGGGATGATAACAGTGGGCTTTATTGGTTATAGTGTAGATCCAACGTGCTCTTTAACTAATCTAAGGTCACTCACTACTCTTGATATTTCTGTTTCCTGGAAGATAACGAAGATGAGGATTAGGACAATGAGGTCATTGGTATTTATAGGAGATATACGGTCTGCTGCCAATTCTTGATTGATTTCAGTAGTAATAACGAGGTTTCCCTTTGGTCCTTGGTAAATTCTTGGAGTGCAGGTGTCAGGAAAATTGGCTAGTTCAATGATAGGACAGTAGTCACGTTTGACATTGGTTGGTATGTCATCTTTATACAATGTCTTGTAGTTCTGTAGTATTTCTAATAGTATATTTAATAGACTTTTGTGAGACTATGAAGATTTGTTTTAACTTTAAGGTTCAGAATTCAAAAGTGTTCTTTCAAACTCACTATTATTACGTATTTAGTGATGTTTTTGTTTTTTTTGCTGAAAGTTGGTATTTCAGTTTGCAAAGCATTGGCTTCCCGTATAACGATGCTTTTGCATGTTCATGGGTATGAAATAAAAAACGGCAGTGGTTGAAATATTATTGTGAGAAATGCGTAATCGAAGCTGTTTGGTTACAAATTGAAGGTGTACAGATAGAACGGTATCAATGGCTATAGGATTGTTTTTGATTTATTTGAATTTTTCGATAGTAAAGGATCCAGAACGATAAGAAGTATTATATTTCCATGTTTCTGAGTAATTGATATTGCAGTCTGTTCCAGTATCGCGGACGATTTTTATCAGTATTTGGTTCGAGGTCGGTTATGCCTCGGATAGTATTGTTATAATTGGGCATGATTGGTGGCAACAGTGACTGTTCTAACCTCCATCATTTCGATTGTTCCCTTGAATATAGTGACATCAGGTTCTTGAGCGTATTCATTGGAAACTTGTTGCTCATGAGCGTCGTCTGTAAGCGTGGAATTTTAGCAATCAATTAGAGTAATTATATTTTGTCTTCTTCATTCTCCGCCGTTGGTGGATGTTGTTCTGGAACACACTTGATTGAGACGAGGAAAAATTTCCCTTTCGGCATTTGAGTGTTTTGGGATGAAGTGGATTGTGATTGTCATCCTGTGATATCACAACATCTAAAATATTTACATCAGCTTACTGTATGTGTTTGTTTTTGCTGGCTCATACATTTTTGACAAGGAAAAGAACGGTAGTAAAGATCAAGTGCTATGGGTTTCTTTTGCGGCGTTCAATTAGTAGATACAATTTTCAGCACGAGTGTGATATGAGGTGCTGTCAGAGGGTGGTTACTCTATCATTTTGAGGTTGGTTGGTATAAACTCTTCGATTTGGGAAAGGAGGCCCTACTTTCCCAATCCAAGAGTTCACAAACTCATGATTTCTAGACGATAGTGGTTAAAACCTCAAAAATTTCGACTCGAGTCAATCACATAAGTAAATCTGCAGATAAATTTGTTTGACATATCAAAGGTATTTGCACCTGGACTAAGATCACTTGTGTTCACTTAGCCTTTGCCGAAGTTTCTCAATGATTGATGCTGATGGAAGCATATAATCTGAATGAAGTTATAAAGTTCGGTTTTTGACAACCATCCGACACCATTCGGCAACTGCGAAAGTTTCTGTCATTAGGTATCTCCATTCATTTCCTCAGGACTGTACTTTAGTACTATATTTGTTGCGTTACTTCGAGGGAAAAGCCTCTAAAAACTAATCGATTATAATCTTATGTATGGAGGAGAATCCTTGACTCACAAGACAGTCCGAAATTTATCATATTATAAATTGAAACTAGGTTGACTTTCGGTAAGGCTTCTAGTTTCCTCTTTGCGCACAGGGTTGTTCTTCCACAACCAATTTGTGTTGAGTCGAGCGTGATATCGGGTCCAATTTTATTAAACATATCTTCGAATATTTCCTTTTAAAGCTCTCTTCTCTCTTTTAGGGTTCAATGTTGAAGAAGTGTGTCTTGGTTGTTCTGTTCTATGTCTGATAATCGGCTGATGTCTTTGCGAATTCAGTACTTCAGTTTTCCAGTGATTTTTACATAATTTGTCACTTCATTCTTAAAGGTAGCTTCGATTCAGAAGATACTGCATATCAACTCAAATTGCTTCTCGAATGATGTCCTGGTTTTGTTCATTTTCAGCTTGACCTTTAAATTCATTGTTTTCAAAATTATGCATTCGAGTAAGCATCCTGCTATTTGCTACCTTTTCATTTCCTATTTAAATACGAGCTTCGTTCTCAGATTTTGTTTGGGGTTCTCTCAGTGGTTACATTGACTTGTTGATTGAGGATGTTTTGATCCAATGATTATCTTGTTGCTGTATTTTCGTTTAATCAGATCCAAAGTTGATTGATGACTGATTGAAGTCCAACGACAGAGATTTCCTGTGCAAAAACTATCAGTGTGTTTGTGATTGTACGTTCCGAGTATCGATTTGTTTATTTCTGTTGAAGTATTATCTAGTGAGAAATAAAAAAGTGTATAATACATATGATCGCAAGTAGAGGGAGTTGTAAAAGCTAGCCAAAATTTTGTGCTGGATATGTATTTGTAAGATTAATATATATTGTTAATATGATATACTCCGACTCGTTAAATGATCTTTGATAATCTTGCTACTATATTGAGCCCTACATCACTTCCCTAGTGGAAAGAATCGTACCAACTTGGAATATGTCAACAATATTTTAGACAAAAATCTGGTATATAATGCGCAAATAGTTTGATCTAAACTATAGACCCCATATTTTTCAATATTCATTCACAGGCAGATTTCGAGAGACAGGTAGCAGAGTTCTAGCGATTTATCTTAAATACTTTCTATGAAAACTTTGCGGGAATCATACAAATGACAAAACTATTCTTGGTTCTTCTTCATACAAATTTCAATTAATAGTAAGTTTGTTATTCTATTTCCGAAGAATTGAAAGAGCTATTCTATAAGTTGAATCATAATTTCAGGATATATTCTAACTAACTGGATATAGGAGGCTTTATAGAATCTTTTCTGAAAAGACCTAAAAATCTACTTAATGTATTATGGCATTTCTTACTGTCAGTCCGATGAAACTTGGCGAATGTTCATTTCCATATTCATTTTTTTTTTTTTTTTTTTTTTTTTTTTTTTTTTTTTTTTTTTTTTTTTTTTTTTTTTTTTTTTTTTTTTTTTTTTTTTTTTTTTTTTTTTTTTTTGACGTTGAATTAAAGAAAGAGTCCTTATAACAACTCATTCCCTGCTGCTGCTTTATAAAAATATATCAAAACAGTAACTTCATATATCTAGTTTGAGTCATAAGTATCTATCAATGCACACCTGAAGTATCCATCAATGTAACTGCCCCAAGAACATTTCTTATGTTCCACAGCAGTACTAAAATGGAAAGGGACTTGTTAACAATCACCCATAGTCGGTAGATCCTTCTGCACTGTAACAAATATCGTTCAAGTTTATTTCTTGCTGAAGAAACAAAGAATAGCTGTCGAAAGTATAAATCGTAAGCACTCATTATTCCTAACCCGTAACATAGGAATTCACCATGATCTCAAAAGTAAAACCTTAAAAGTTATACTGTGAAAATTTAATGGATGAAGTTGTATTAATAACATTCACTGTGCTTATCTCGGGCTTCCCCCATGAAAACCATACTGACATTAATAGTAGATGGTGAGTTTTTTTGTAAGGACAGGAAGTTGGTGTGGCAAAACGATTGAAAACAACATAGTAACTTGGCTTTGTTGACAGCTGTGGTGCATTTTACAATTCTATTTGAAAGATGCAATGACTAAATCAGTAGTAATGAAGAATAATATTCTTTAGAGCTATGGAGATTATAATAATACTGGTTTGTGAAGGTATCTAATCACCTCAATGATCCTGGAAGCAGGCATTCAACATGAAATTTCAAATCTCAGGATACGGTCCTTTTAACTAAATCGATAATATGATAGTACATCTACCGGGACACAATTCTTTTCAATGATTTGATTTTATTTTTTCCAGGGCAACACCAATCTGGTAAAAGATGTTTAACCTTTTAGCTTTGTTTTTGTGAAACTTGGCAAACATTCACTTGATTAACAGCTTGGTGAAGGGTTTATATTCCTGACTTACGCAACCTTTGTTCGACAGAACGATCCTGTTTAGTCGAGATCGCTTAATTGAATATTCTCATTGGTGTGGTCTGTGCTAGAACATAACAAAGCTCCAAAAAGAAACATAGTTCATGTACTTACAGTATAACTAAGGACACGAGATATTTCGCTTGAAACGAGATATTAAGT
>JAJLXT010000134.1:0-31172 GCA_030571395.1 Nakaseomyces sp. UFMG-CM-Y6046
ATGCGGTTCTATAGGAAACATGTGAGTATTTCTGTCAGTTTTGTTAACACTATATTGAAAAGTAACAAGAGGGAGGCAGTAGAATACTGTGATATTACGCTGTAGTGTTCCCAAGACCATGACTATTTTTTGTACAGGGCAAAAATTTGTATTGTACGTGGAAGAGGATTGCACTCGTTAGATCAATATGTTTCTGGTGTCTATAAAAATCTTGTATTGCTTCTTTATTATTTGACTACCAAATGTATTTCCTAGTGGTGCTGTTCGTTCAGAAACAATATCAAAAATAACATATTTATACAAGAAAATTGACGTATCTAGAACCTCAATTCCGAATATTACCTGTTGTATCTGGCAGTATTGAAAAGCAGTTGTATTATCACAAAACATCACTACTAATAATGAGATATATACCGTTTTATAGTAACACCACCATCACCCCGTATTAAAATAAATCACCTTGGACGAGATGACATCACCACCAACGACACATATTCCGGGTAACCGGTTTTCTCTTTTGTGAATGGGGGCTGCTCCCGTCGCCAATTGGGGATTTCTTTCTTTTTTTTTTTTTTTTTTTTTATTTACTTTTTTTTAAACCAAATTCTTAGGATTTCATGAATTTTAATTTATTTTTAACTCAGTTTTGGGGATTGTTAAAGGTCATTGAGAGACCGTAAAAGGTATTGGAAAGTTGGAATTGAGTTTTGGAATTGGAAGTTAACTAATTGGTTTTTTTTTTTTGGCGTTTGAACGGAGGAAAAGCGATTACTACAATTGAATATAACTTTTCAAAACAGAAAAAAAAAAAATAAAGGAGAATCCAAATGAGTAACGAGGAAGTTTACGATGAATTCATCGCTGAAGATGTAACTGCGAACAGACCAGCGGAGTCTGGTGATCTGGCGGGGCCTAGGCGTATGCTAGTGCGTGAAAACAGGAAAATTGGGCGGGGTGCGTTTGGTACTGTGGTTCAGGCTTATTTGACGCCTGATAAGGAGACGTGGTTGGGTCCGTTTGCTATTAAGAAGGTGCCAGCGCACACTGAGTACAAGTCGCGTGAGTTGCAGATCCTGAGGTTGACAGACCATCCTAACATTGTGAGGCTGGAGTATTTCTTCACGCATGTTTCGCCACAGGACAACAAGGTGTACCAGCACCTGGCGATGGAGTGTCTGCCGGAGACGTTGCAGATTGAGATAAATAGATACACCACGAACCATCTGCAGCTTGCGATAAAGCATGTGAAGCTGTACAGTTACCAGATCGCAAGGGGTATGCTGTATTTGCACGCATTGGGCATATGTCACAGAGACATCAAGCCCTCTAACATCCTTGTGGACCCGAAGACGGGCACTTTGAAGATCTGTGACTTCGGGTCTGCCAAGAGACTCGAACCAAACCAGCCTTCTATAAGTTACATTTGTTCACGTTTCTACAGGGCCCCCGAGCTGATCTTGGGGTCGACACAGTACACTACACAGGTGGATATCTGGGGGCTGGGTTGTGTTATAGGTGAGATGTTGATCGGGAGAGCCATCTTCCAAGGGCAAGACCCATTGTTGCAACTGCGTGAGATTGCCAAATTGTTGGGCCCACCAGATAAGAAATTCATATTCTTCTCCAACCCGCGTTACAACGGACCATTGTACTCGAACCCGTTGTTTAGCGGCACCTCGCTGGAGAGATTCCAGAAATATTTTGGCCACGCCGGTCCTGACGGCATAGACTTGTTGATGAAGGTGTTGAAGTACGAACCAGAACTGAGATTCTCCCCAAGAAGAATCATGGCCCATCCTTTCTTCGACGACTTGAGAAATGAAAAATACTTCTTCCCAAGAGAACAGACACAACCGGTCTTGCTACCAGACCTCTTCAACTTTAACGAATTTGAATTGCAAATAATAGGCGATATGCTACCGCAAATACAACCACAATCTGACAATAACTGAATAAATAACTGTACATGAAAGGCATCTCCAAAAAACAACAACACCTAAAAAACAACATCGACAGAATATATTATTAAAGTAAATACAAAGGGGGCAAAGCATCATTTAGATAGAGCATATTAGTGGAATTTACAAAACAAGGGAATAAGATAAAATGTCAACTGCAAAACCCAAAGAATGAAAATATACAAATAAAATTAAAAAAAAATATGTGAATTATACAAATATTATTAACATCCTTATAAAAGTAATATAATAACAAGATTTTTGACTTTATACACTAGCTTTTCGTTTCTTTCTTCTTCTTTAGTACTTCATTTTGTTTTTTATATTAGAGTATTATATATACTTATACTTTAAATTTTTAAATTATTATCATAAGGTCAAGTTGTAGGAATATTCATCTTCAATGTTTTGCGCTACCCATAGCACAACACAACTCAACATGATGCAGGCATTGGCCACCACATTCTCAATACCCATCCCCACCGTAGGGAAAGTAGCATATTCACGAACAAGGAATTTGATGATCAGAACCACCAAAGACCCCGAAATACCACCTGCAAGCAGTGCAAACCCTAAAAATAGCACTGTACGTGCTTGCCACGCCATGTGTGAGTCTATATCGCCGCCACTAAACATACCGTGCTCGCCAGAAAGCGCACCTTGCAATAACCTGTTCTTTTCTATGGAATTCACAATCAGCATACCGAGCGTACTGCACAGAAACGGAATCCAGTCCACAAACGTGACATGCAGATCAGAAGCATTGTTGTATTTAGAGAAGAGCACGGCATCCATGAATGTCCAGAACCCCAGAGCATAAAGGATACCAGCTATGTAAACACCGAGCGTGCGCATACCTTCAAAAGAAGGAAGCTTGAACGGAAACCTGAACAGACGTTGTTCTCCCTCGTCCATCTTTTTGTATATTTTTTCTTATGTTATTTGTGTTTTCTTGAATCTTTTTAGTTAATGTTAGCACCTTCATTAATATGTAATATGGATTGGCCCTTTATTCTATTTTTTTTTTAAAGGGCTTTGAGCCCCCCCCCCCAGCTCGGTGTGGTGAGTTTTCGTCCAAAAATGGTAAAAAATATTATGGGAATATACGTTAAACTATTTTCTTTTTATTCTTGTAGTTGCTTTGAATAGAGACAACTACTTAATTGTATATAAGATAGAAATACATAAATAATAGATAGAACAAAACAAAACAAAACAAAATAATAATATTATTAAAAATAAATGATAGTAGGTAAAAAAAAAAGACAACAAATAAGCATTCCCCCTAAAAAAAAAATGCAAAATAAAACAATTAGAATAAGGAAATAAAATAAAATAAAGTGGTTAATGAGGGGGGCTAGCATTGTGAAAGGCTTTCTATAGTGTATATTGTTATTTTTTTTTATTTTTTTTTAAATGTGATAGAAAAAAAAAAAAAACTTGAAACAATAATAATAAAACAAAAAAAAAATCAATCATAACGGCTATATCTACTAGGTAGACTAGCTACGGAACGGTTGGTAGGTCCTCCTGGGAACCCTCTTTGGCCTGGTGCTCTGCGTCCTTCAGATTGTTGGTTTCTCGGGATGAAGTTCGAAAGGATGGATCTTGTACCACTTTCGGATGCTTCATTTAGTGTTGATGGAACCGTGATGCGTCTGATCCACAAGTTAGCTAAGACCCAAAGACCACCACCGATGGCAAACATAACGCCGAGGATACCGTACCACCAGGCTTTGCTGGAATCCTGCCCGGGAACAGTGACGTTCATACCGAACAGACCTGTGATTAAATTCAATGGCACCAAGACAGTACCAAGCATTGTCACTTTACTCAACATTTCTGTGACTTTGTTGTTGGAATTGAATGATTCAACTTGCAATTGAGCAAGGTAGTTCGTGTGCGATCTCGAGAAAATCTTCTCATAAGCTGACAAATTCTGAAACATGGTCAGTAAATGATCCTGGATATCACCTAGATACAAAGCAATGTCACCTCTTGGTTGGCTGCCTATTTGCATGTTCTGTAAGTACTTCACGTTTGGATCAGTACTAGCAGTCAAATTGGCAATATTAATTTGAGACGTTAAGGCAGGCCCAATACCATTGGCCTCGTCCTGACATCTTTTCGCAAACATCTTGATCACATCTGCTTTACCACTCAATAATCTCATTAAAGTCATAGTCTTCCTTCTACTTTCACCAATTCTTTGCAACATGACCGCAAAGTCCAAATCTCTAGCCATGTACACCGAATCATCAATAGCGTCAGCTTCGTATTCAATAGACCTGATAACAGGAGCAAAACTATCAGTAATGTCATCAATCAGCGCATAGCAAAGCCAATCAGAGTTGACATCAACATAATCACGCAGCTGTCTAACACGTCTCCTAACGTTGGCACAGTGAGAAATGGGACCAAAATGGAAAGTTAAAACACCGGATCTGAAAACAACAACATACACATTTATTGGCTCTAAAAAGTCTTCGGATTCGTTGTCATTCTCAAAGGTGTGGAAACAGACGAAGTAATAGGATTTGAACAGTTCGACCTTTTCACGAGTTTCTTGCATTCGAATATCCTCCGCGGTCAGTGGATGGATACCAAAAGCTTTAGCAAGACACCTCATTTCATCATCTGTTGGACAGCTGCAGTCCAGCCACCAAGTTGGCTCACCTCCTCTGAACAAGTCCGAGAAAGTTTGATCTGGACCAACCAAAGAAGCGATGTCAGTGGCATGCACGGTCTCTTCAAGATCTGAACAGAAGAAAGAGAATCTATCAGGAGCCTTAAAGTTACCGTCTCCGTAAAACTGATTCTCTGGGGTCTGTGTGTATTGAGCTGGCTTCTCTTGATAATTCTCTTCTTCACCTTCGATCTTATTATTACCAAAAGAAATACCTGGTGGTGGAACTGACGATTCAGGGTCAGAAATATGCTTCTCCTCATGAGATTCAGTTTTGACCAGATTTTCAGCTCTAGCATGTCTGGGTGTGTATTTCAAAGCGGCCATAGAAGTAGAAATAGAAGAGCTAGACCCAGAGTTAATTGCAACAACTTCACCACTAGTATTTGTTTTCAGAGTGAGTTCGTAGACTCTCTTTTGTTCATTGATCTGCTCAGCAAACTCCTGTAATTCATCAAAGTCAATACCATTAACACGGCTATGTAACTGTGGTGGCATGGGAAAACAGACATCCTCCTCGGTCTCCTGGGATTCCCTTGACGCTTGCGAATTGTCGCTGCTAAAAGAAGCCCTAGTAGCAGATGTCATCTTCCGTTTGACATTATTCTCATCATCCACAGACTTGTTTGACAAGATCTTAGCTACAGGTGGCAGATGTGGCCAGTTGCTTGAGGAAATAGCAGAACTCACAGAATTAGCTCTGGATTTTTGCCCTTTAGCCGCTTTCTTATCTGACAGCGACCAAGTATGTGACTGTCTGCGTGCCTTGGCAGGCGGAGAGGTAGAAGTCGCGGTAACAGTCTTCCTAATTTCGTTATGTGGTATGGAAAGAGACCCACGACCTTTGTCTTTGTCCTTATCCTTCTCTTTGTCCTTAGTTTTTGTACTTTCTAACGGCGCCTGATGTGACATGGTATGAGCAACCCTCGATGGCCTCGCATTAGAGTTCTGAAGAGCACTCTTACGCAAATGGTGGTGCTCTCTACCCAGCGGCTCACAGTCAGTGTCAACATTCTCAATAATCATAAAACCGAAGTCTTCGTTGGCTCTGTCATCAAACATTAAGTCTTGCCTCGCAGCATGATGAGATGTAGAAGGTCTTGGCATAGAATGCTGTCTGTGATCATACAACTCGTTATGGTCCTCCGTGTTCATAGACACCATAGAAGCATCTGTGCAGGCAGCAGAGTTGCAGGAACTCTCAGATTCAGATGAGCTTACCATGTTTTTTCTAAACTTCTTATCTTAAATTTTCTCTCCTTCTAAAAAAAAATACAAATTTTTCAATGTTGTACTTAACAAAGAAAGCCACTCATTTATGAGATAGAAATCGTTAAAATTTGACTTCCTTATTTCCTTTATTTCCCTTTCCTTATCTTTTCCTTATCTCTTCTTCTTTTTATTTCTTTTTGTATTCGTTTCAAACAAAAAAAAAAAGCCAAGAAAAGTTAACTTAACAGTGAATAACAATCATGTCTTTGCTAGTTAATACCATTTAGACGTTGTTTAATAAACTGCCTACCAAGAATAAGTTGAACTAACTTCACTTCTTAAATCCACAAACTGCTTTCAAGTTCTCCTTAAAAACTTTTTTTCCGGACTGGGTTCCCAACCGGCAGAAAAAAAAAAAAAATTTTTTTTTCTTTGGAGCCTACCCCACATGGGAACGTGGAACGTGATGTCATGATGACACATATAAAATTGCAATATATTATACAGTATATTATATTGTATTGTATCGTGTTGTATCGTGTTGTATGGTGTTTTCCTGTCTATATTGTATAGAGTATTGTATTGTATTGTATTGTATTATGTTGTATTACACAGTATATTATATATTATATTATATGTTGTATTGCATCGTATATTGTTGTATTGTGTTGTATCGCGTTGTATTGTCTTGGCTTTTCTTGTCTTGTCTATTATATTGAGTTTTATACTATATTGTATATTGTAGATATCATAGTATATAGTGGTGTTATGTAGTTCCATTGCATATACATATTATACATAGTACAATACAGTAACACTTGTACTGCATGCTGTTAATGCAAGCAAGATGTAGTGTATTACATTATACTGAAATACAATACTTCACTGTATCTGTGTTTGCAATATGCACACATACTCTGGACTGCCTCTACATATTATGCATTATTGCAGTAATCAGATCTTCGTATTCTGTATTGTATATTGTATTCTATATTATACTATACTATATTGTACTACACTGTATTTTATATTGTAATCTGTACTGCACTCTAATTTTCCTTTTGGTACATCTCCCCCGTGTTTGTACAGCGGATTCTCTGTATTCCATGAAAATCCATGTTTCCTCCAAGGGGGGTACCCACATTTCGAGATTTTCACTATTTTTTCTACGTCCTTTTCTGTGAGAATTTCCATGGTTTCCAGGAAATTTCAAAGTTTTTTTACTTGATCTTGAGTGGTCGTGGTGTACGATGCTATATCATATATTATATCATATATTATTACACAGTATTTATACATTATATATGTAACTCTCATCAAGTTGTTTCGTCTTCTGAGCCTGTATACGAGTAGTTTGGTATTGAGGAGGAGGAAGTTGGTGGTGCCGGACAGTACTTGTCCAGGGGGAAGTACAGACCGTGTGAGACCGTAGACGCAAGCCGGTCTTCAGCAGTGTTATGTATGTCTCTATATATCTGGTTGATCTGTCGCGTGGCAATCCTATGTGCTCTTGTCAACTTAGCTATTTCCGCTCTATATAGCGCCAAGTCCACAATATCTTCCATCCTTCCTTTTTTTTTTTTTTATATATACCTGTATTGTGTATATTGCATATATATTTAAATGTAAAAGAAAAATAATATTATATAAGTTATTCCTTTTTTTATGGAGTAAAAATCTGTAATAATATTAATAATACCAGAACCACGTTGCTGGTATCGATCTGGGAACCGAGGTTCTTGCGTGGTGATGGGTGTTTTATCTCTGTATCAGGTGGGACCCAGGGTAAACCATCGACGTCGATGATCTTGTACGGGGACTCGAAGTCACTCGCTTTCAAGTTATCCACAAACTTACCACTACGAACCGTGACACCTGTCTTGATTACCGTTGTGGCAATGCTCTCCGCCACTTTACCACGTATCTCAAGGTTCTTGTACTCACGTGCACACGTTGGAGAATTGCCTGACACGGTGGGGTACTCTGCTGTGAACAGTTCCTTCGCAGTTGGCAGTTTGGTAGCCTTGTATTTGCTTTTTAATGTATGGAAATCTGCTAGTATCTGCACTGAGTTGTCAGGTTGAATCTTGACCAGGCCATAGTTATTCGGTTCCTGACTGTATTCGTACACGAGGCCACCACTGAACACAGTGTACATATCGTTGGAGTATATGGCTTCAATCTCGCCAAATTGGCGGGGAAGAACCTTATTACATCCAAATTCAGATAATATGACCGGTTTCGTGTAATCTTTGTATGCGGCAATCAGTTTATCGTAGCCAGAAGTTTCGATTGTTTGCTGACCACACCACTGGTAGGAGTTGACTCCGTAGAAATCTACTGACTCGAACTTATTCCCAGAGTCACACTCCAGGTATTGTGATAGAGATACTCTGTAGTCCAGGTCGTCTGCAGCCGAGTACCCAACAGGGACTTGCCTGATTCCTGTAGCGGCGATATACTGCTTTATGTCACCTATCAGTTTCTTGACATAGATGGGTGAGTGTGTAGCGGACTTCTCATCGTTCACAATCTCGTTACCAGCAAAGAAGCCCAGAGTGTTATCGTAGCTGGAGAATTTTGAAACTACTTTGAACACATGTTCTAAGTAGAAGGAGTTGTACGTGGTCCAGGGTTCGTAACGGTTCAAATGCTGGTTTTGTAACGGTGTGTTCACATCAAGAATCAAATATATCCCGGCATTCGCCAACATTGTCATGCATTTATCATGATTCAGCTCTGGGTTGACACTATATATTCTGATAGTGTTAATACCCAGGTCTTTAAACAGGGCAATGTCTCTAGCACACTTGGCTGGGTCAGATAGCGGGTCACTTGTGCCAGTAATTTCAGCGGCACCTCCAGGTTGATAGTCTACTCCCTTGATGAAAAATGGTTCTCCAGTAATACTATCTACAAAATGCTTCTCACGAATAGTGATCGGGTTCACATATCCCAATACAATTTTAATAAGCGTTATTCCAAAAAGGATGTATTTTAAGAGAAACATTGTAATAAATTTAACAGAGTGGTGATGGTTTCTTTTGTAAATTGTGCATAATCTACAATTTTTTTTAAACTATAAAATATGTGTCAATTCAAACTTGTTCATTTTGTTCATTAAAATATATATATGAACATATGTATGAATTTATTAGTACCTGACACAAAAATAAAAAAAAAAAACGAAAAATACCAGTAACGAAGATAAGTCAAGGATCATTGAGTTATCCACATTATATATATGTACTAACAAGGCAATGAACTTTACAATCAAATGTAATTGAAGTTGCAATGGTTGCTTAGCATTAATAAAATATTGTTTTCTTAATTTTCATTGGCTAAAATATATTGGATTAAGTGATTGGGGGGGGGCTGGATCGAACAAAAGGAAATAACTTTCAAAAGTAGGTAAATATGATATTAAATACAGAAGATATATATAATATGAATCCAATAGTCTTATGGCTGTAGTATGCCAATTTCAATATTTTGATCTACATATAATAAATATGTCCTCAGAAAGAACCGTACAACCACCAGATTTTTGCCATCGCTCTAAAAAAAATTTTTTTTTTCATAACCCACTGAAAAAAAAAAAAAAAAAATTGAAAATCGATGAGCATCGAATTGAAAATAGTGGTAGTATTATTAAAATCAGATACTGAAATTGTATTATTGTGAGTAAGCGAAGGTGAAAAGAGCTGAATATGGATACCCTTGTACACTGCCACTTGCTACTGGCGTCAAACCCTGAGGTTTTAGATGGACTGAAGCCTGAAAGCGAATATGATTCCAAAATTGTTAGCTACTCTAAGAATATTCTACATGGTGATGCCTACCTTGTTGTGCAGGATGTGCTCGAGCAAAATGGCCCAATTGAATTACCAGAGACAATTGATCAAACTGTTGTGCTGAATACATTGAACCAATATATTAAAGGTACACTGATATCTGATAAACACATTTCATTGCTATTTGCCATCGCATTGTTGCAAACATTTATTCAAAATAATTATACAGGTCCTAAAGCACCATTAGATATCGTATCTGTTTTATTTAAGGGTAAGACAGATGAACAAATGCAGCCAATTTTGACTGACCTGCTTTCCAGTGCAGGACAAACAGCTTATGAATTAATGGATGATCCAACATTTTTAATCCTTTCACTTTTGGTCCTGGAAGAGGTCACCAACCAACCAACACTCTTTGGTGAGGATATAGAAGATGAAAGTTCTCTAATTATTGACATTCAGGAGAACAACGATCCATTTCAAAGCATTGCACAGTGGTGGAGAGCCAGAGCTCTTTTGACACAGATATCTGTGCTACAAGAACTATATGGTGTGCAGCCAGCTGTAGCTTCTTCAATTCTGGAAAGCATTAATCTGCCTAAGAGTATTACAAACGCAATTGAAGGGCTAGTTGATGAGAGTCTAAAGAAGAGTCTCTTCACTATTTACTATCTTGAAAACGTTAAGTGCTCTTTGACCATCAATACAGAGCATCGTGCTCTTCCTTCTTTGACTCAGGTTAAAAAGCTGACTGAGTTCGAGTTTGTTCTTACAGGTGCAAGAGCTAAGAGGACCAAGTTTCAGCAGAAGGCAGTGTCTGGTTTGATTATTCTTGCGAAGTCACAGTTTTTTAATGATTCCGAAGATTCTGAACCCGACATTTCACCAGAAAGTTTGGCTTTAAACTCCGACGTTCTTTTGGAAAGACCAACATTTGAAGCTATTGCAAACGAACCACTTGACGAGCAAATTGTGAAAAGACAAAAACTTGACGAAAATGGATTTATTGAAGATAAGATATTACCAATGGCTATTAGACAAGAAAACATACCGATAGAGCTACAGGAAATTGATCCTAATTCACAACCAAAGCTATCAAACTATGATAATATTCAACTTTTGTTAAGATTATACACGATAAGGCAAACATCACCTGCCAAGGATCCATTAGTTGAAGAAGAATTAGGAGCTCTAGTATCCAGAATTATCTACCAAGATGGTGGTAAAAACTGGACTATATTTTCCCGTTCTTTGTGGGAGAGGTCGGTTATCGAAACTACCAAAGCGAAGACAATTGAGAGAGGTATTTTGCAGATGCAATCTTTAGTTGAAGAGTTAGGTTTGAAAATTCAAACCAGATTATTACCACAATCTTCAGACCCAGAATCTGCAATGCCAAGATTGAAGTATATTCACCAGCTTCCGTTTATTCCTAGATGGGAATTGGATGCCACTCTGGCTGAAAAGTTTATGTCTCTTGGTATACTGAAATCTGCTGTCGAAATCTACGAAAGATTGCAAATGAGTTGTCAAGCTGCTCTTTGTTATGCTGCTGTTGGTGAAGAAAAGACTGCGGAAGACATATTGGTTAAGAGAATAGAAACTCATCCTAACGATGCAAGAGCCTATTCGTTACTAGGTGATGTCAGACAAGACCCAGCGTTATGGGAAAAGAGTTGGGAAATTGGTAAATACGTCAATGCGAAGAATTCTCTGGCTAGATACTACTATCGCCCTCCAAAGGAATCTGGTATCACGCCTGATCCAGCACTAGCATTAAAACATCTGAACGATTCCCTGAGAAAGTATACACTAAATTTCAATACATGGTATTTCTATGGTTGTATAGCCCTAGAATGCAATCAATTGAACATTGCAGCTGAGGCTTTCACCAGATGCACTGTTCTTGACCCTAACCACGCTGCATCTTGGTCTAACTTAAGTGCTGCCTACATGCAAGAAGGAAAGTTAAAGGAGGCTTACAGTTGTTTGAAACAAGCCATCGGTTCTGATTCCCAAAAGAACTGGAGAATTTGGGAGAATTTCCTGCTGGTGTCAGTAAGACTCGATGAATGGGAAGATGTATTGAAAGCTTGTAAGCAATTAGTAGAGATTAAGAAGGATAAAAGTGGAGAACAATCCATCGACCTGCCAGTTGTCGAGAAACTTGTCGAGTTGTTAGTCACCTCCGAATACCCAAAACTTACCGAGAGTGGTGACTTGAAATTCACATATTTCCAAAGATCATGTATGGACTTCATTTGTAACACTTTACCAGGTGTCATCACTACAGATGCCAGATGCTGGAAACTCGTGGCCCGCGTAGAACTGTGGAGAAAGAGACCATGGGCTGCTTTAGAGTGTCATGAAAAGGCATACCGTGCCATCTCTCACAACCCAAACCTCGAGGTTGACGAAAACGTATGGAACAGCGTGGTGGAAGGCTGTGAAGACCTTGTCGCTGCTTATGAGTCCCTAGGTGAAATGGAAGGCAAACACGGCGACGGCAGTCTCGTCTGCAAGGACTGGAAGTACAAGTGTAGATCAACCATCAAGGCATTAATGAGCAGAGGTAAAGGCAGATGGGACGATTCCGACGGTTGGGAAAAACTCATGGAGTTAAGACAGCAATTGTAGAATTAAAAAAAAAACACAACTTATATAGTATTATAGATTTAATGAATCATTAAAAAAAACAAAAGAACAAAGAAGACAAAAAAGATATCTTATTGCAGAAAAAGCATTATATATTGTACAGAAGAAAGGAATTGAAAAATATATACTATGTAATCACCTACCACATCTAGCCAAGTGCCAAGGTTGGTTATCCAGCGGACACGCATCTCTCGTCTTGATCCACTTGTTAATACAGTGCAGATGGAAAGCGTGGTTACATGTACCCCAAGCGGCAACACACTCGTTGTCTGTGTCGGTCATAGCCTTCGGCTGACACTCGATGCAGGGTTCCATGATGTGGTTCCTGCAGATGGCACAGTTGTCCACAGCAATATCCCACGACCAAAACGCCACCGCAGTCCACTTCTTGACTTGAAACTTCTTCTTGGTATCCACCTCCTCAGTGTCAATATCCATCTTGTCCATCGTTGCTGTGTTGCGCTTGTTCTTGTTCTTGCTCTTGTTTGTGTTTGTTTTATATGTTTAAACGTTTTAAAGGTTTTCGACTTTTACCTTTTACGCTTTGAAGAAAAAAAAAAAAAATAAAAATGGGATAAAATTTGAGAATTGTGAGAATTTTGAGAATTTTTGATCAAATCTCGATACAAACATAAGGGAACGAGGGTGTTTAAGAAAGAGATATATAAAGTTTGCGAAACAAATGAGCAGAGCTACTAGTGTTGACCCCAATGCCAACGATGTGTCGTCGTTGTATCCGCCACCACCGCCATACATCAAGTTCTTTACGAAGGATAACATGGACCGTGTAGAAGAGTACAAGAAGGGGAAGGAAACCGGGGACAAGGAAGAAAACGAGTTGGATTTCTTGGTGCCGCCTCCAATGCCCTCGTCGGGGAATTACAGGGCGTTTGGCAGTGTGTGGGAGGTGAAGGACCATCTCCCGGACTTGGAGACCATGGGCATCACACAGCTGTACAACAAGGCCAAGGACCAAGCGGATGAGGGACAAGTGACCAATTACCAGTACAAGATCCAGGAACTGCGGAAGCTGTCGTACTCTTTGCTGTTGAATTTCGTCGAGCTTGTAGGTGTGTTGAGCATTAACCCCGAGCTGCACGAGCAGAAAGTGGAGAATATACGAACGATACTGGTGAACATACACCACTTGTTGAACGAGTACAGACCGCACCAGTCCCGAGAGTCCCTTATCATGTTACTTGAGGAACAGCTGGAGTACAAGAAGAAAGAAGTGGCGCACATCGACCAGGTCTGTGAGCAGGTGAAACAGAAACTGAAAGAAGTACAAACTCTACTGCGGGAATCAGAGAGTAAATAATGGTGTTAAAGTACAGCATGGAACAATAAAGATGTTATAATAATAGTGGATACACATAGGACGATTTCACAGGACATGAATACGATATCGGGAGGTTTTTAGACACCAAAGGTGTAGATTGTATGTGACAGGATTAGTACACGATACTGTATTGGCTGCTATTTCTTGACGAAATCACTAAACTTCTTTTATGCAACACATTACATCACTGTTATTTACATAGTATAGTGATATAACACATAGGTAGAACAATTCAACAATACAGTCTTATAAAGACACAGCAATGTAAAGACAGAATAACATACACTGTAATATAACAATTCAACAACTAAATAATGCAACAGTAAATATAAATATGTAAGTAAACTGCGCCAGACCTAAGCAACAATACAGTAAGTATAGATTACAACATAGTGAATATATATTAAAATACGGTATACCGTACATCACGACCATTATATATAAATTTAGATTTTTTTGTCTTTCTTCCGCTGGGGACCTTTGAATATTTTTTGCTTACAAAGAGACGCAGGGATTTCCTTGGTTTTTCACAATTTGTGATCCCCTACCCTGTTGAAATGAAATTGCTACAATAACATCGCTGTATCATTGTATAGTGCACTACTGCATATACTGAATCCTACAATGATACTATATTTACATAATATATGAACATTGATATTATTACTAAAATAATTTGTCCTTCAACTGTAGAGTAATCAATACAATCCCGTACTCCACGATGCAGAATAACAGGAGAAATTTGGAAGTTCCTACTTAACAACTGGCGTGGAAAAAGTCAAAAGTAGTAAGTACTCTTGATAAAGAGAAATCTGGAATTTTATATCTGTATATAGTATATATTACTATATATACACTCACACCGCCGTACGGCGGTGTGAGTGCGTAGTAGTGCTTGTACATCACGTTGTTTGTTCCGTGGAATATCTCACGGAAAACACCAGACGTACCCTGCATTGTTACCCTCCCCTGTTGACACCACAGAAACCGGCAGGAAAAGCGGGGGGAAGGAAATCAAAACGAATTTTTTGGGAGGTAACCCGCGGGAATAAGTGCGCGCGCCTGAGGGGGGGGGGTGTATGTGTCAACTATTCTCGGGAGGGTGCTTAGAATATGTCGCACGGACGTGGCTTTATTCTATTCTATTTGTTTTTTTTTTATCAATTCATACATAACGTAATTCTCTCGAGAAAGAAAGAAAGATTTTTGAAATGAGGGGTATTGTGCGGGTTTCTCTGTGGTGGGGGAGGAAGGTGGGGGGGGGAGTAGGGTCAAGAAAAACGTGGTGAAAAGAGAACAAAGCAAGCCGTGCATTTTGTTCTTTGATTAATCCCGAAAAGGGAAAGTGGAGAGATACAGTGAAACAGAAGGACAAAGGTTTTTCCGGGAAGGAAAAAAAAGTTGTACTAGTTGTTCCGTGTCGAGACAGGACAAGAAAAAAAAAAATTATTTTTTTCTTTGCAGTGTCGTGTGCGAGTGTTTCAGAGGAGGGGGATGGGATTCCTTAGAAGGAAAAGGAAAGTATGGAAGGTGATCAGTTTTTTTTTTTTTATTAAGATTTACGTCATTACCAAAAAGAAGAAGAAGAAAAAAAAAAAATTTTTTTTTTCTTCAATAGTCATATATATATTGCATTGTGTAAATTTTTTTTTTTTTTTTTTGATTAGAAAAAAAAATCACCAAGAAACACAAAAGAATCCACCATGATGTCTTCTACTGAGAATTCTACCAATTCGTTGTTTTCTATGAAGCCCGTGGCGACCACGGCGTCGTTTGACGTGTCGTTGGTGCCATTGGAGCAGCACACAGAGTTGGACTCGTCGTTCCTGTCACTGGCGTCGCTGCGGAAGTCGATACAGGAGAGCGAAAGGGAGACACAGCGCGACAAATTCATCGTTATTCTCGTGGGTCTACCCGCATCTGGTAAGTCTACGATATCGTCGCACATGATACAGTCGTTGAAGACAGATGCGGGGACTGCGCACCTGCGGTCGACTGTGTACAATGCAGGGAAGATCAGGCGTATGTTGTGCAATGGGCAGAAGAAGAAGTCGTTGGAGCTTGCTTCGGACCCGTCTGAGGACCTTTTCAACCCTGCTAACGCCGACAGGAAAGAGGTGTATGCCCGCATCACACTGGAGAACTTGATCAAGGAATTAGATGAGGATGTCTGTGATTTTGCATTGTTCGATGCCACAAACTCTACCGTTGAACGTAGGAGCTTTGTCTTCAAGGAGATCTACAAGTACAATAACAAGCAGGAGTCGCATTTCAACCTAGTGCCCATTGTGTTACAGGTCACATGTAGCGAACAGGACTTCATCAGGTACAATATCCACAACAAGACGTTTAACGAGGACTATTTTGACAAGCCATATGAGGTTGCCGTGCAGGATTTCTCAAAGAGGTTGAAATATTACCATTCGCAGTTTGTGCCTTTTACCCATAATGAGTTTGAGTCCATTTTGGAATCCAACGCCAACGAAAATGGTAAGCCAACGTTATACTATTACAATGTTATCAACGCAGGTCTGGTCTGTTCAAAGGATCAGAACAAGTGCAACGTTCGCACTAACGAAGCTCAATCGCCTATCGTGAAGAATACTTTTAACGTTATTGACAACTTTGTTGAAAATTACAATACTCTTTATGGTTATGCATATATTGATAGAGTTAGACAGTTCTTTGACGATGGTGTTAAAGGTATACCACAGATTGCCCAAAAATCGGCTATGATGGCCGCGTCATTGGTACCTAACAAACTCTCGCTATGGGACCAATCCAATAGACAAAGACATACAACAATGCTTAAAAAGATTGTTAACAAAGATTACTTTTCTGAACTTTCTTCATATTCAAAAAAATTCAATGAAATTGCATTCTAAAGGAAATTTCCATCTTATGTTGGAAATAGGAATAGCAAGCAAATGTATTAATGAAAATATTCTACTTATAGAACTGCCCTTTTTTTCTCCCTTTCTCTTATGACTTTATGAAAAACATACATCTATTACACCCAATAATATTATGATTAACTTTATATAAATTTATTTATACTTTTTTTTTTTAACGATATAACGAATATTACGAAAAATTTTGTTCTATATTATACAATTTTATTAGTTTTATAAAAGGTTTTATTAGATATGCAAAGGGATAAATAGAGATAGTGTCTCTTTTGTTTAAATTACTCATTATCGTAAACTTGGGATGTATCTTGGGTATATGTACCACACCAAGGTAAATGCAAGAACCATGAACCATAATAGCGTAGGAATAATGCTTTCACCAACGTTGTTGATTATTATACCTGAAAGGTACGGTAGTGCAGCACCACCGCAACCACCAATGGCAACCGCTAGACCGACACCGCTAATGTGTAACTTCTGAGGTAGGTTCTGCATAGCCACGATGCTGGAGTTTGGGGATAAGGGACCGATAAAAAATCCAGCAAAAAATAGAGTAATATATACCAGAATATAGTAGAATACACTATCGAAGAACGTAAACCCTAGTATGACGAAAATGCTGTATAGGAGAACCGAGAGCCCACTGTAAGCATTGCTGGCCGTGTATTCGTTTTTGAAAATTCTGTGGGTTACAAAACCCAAACACAGTCTTCCCACGGTTATACCAGTCCAGAACGAGGAGGCAACGTAGGACATCGCTATGCTGTTATCAGATTTGGTTTTTAGAAGATAAGTGAAGAACCAGGAACCAGTGGTTATCTCACCGCCCAATAATAAGAACATGTAAATTGCATAAAGTGCCACCACTGGGTTGGTTAAAACATGGAATAGGTTTGTTTCATCGATATCTCTCAGGCTCTCATCATCTTCGTGGCCCACAGTAGCCAGATAATTGTATTTTGTAGCGGTTTCGTAGGGAAAGGCACTTGGGATTATTAAAATGTTAATCAGTGCCGCGATCGTTGGTATTAGAAAGAAAAGAGACCAGTGTCCCCACTTAACAAAGTATGATGCGATAGGTGGAGTTACCATTGAGGTACCACCGTAGATAGCATGTAGGATACCCATCCACTCGTTTCTGTTCACGGTTAAATTTCCAATCAGAACATTGGCACCGGAGTCGGCAATACCCAGACCGAGACCTATCGGAAACATACATATCAGGTACACCGCAAAGCTAGTTGGAGCCATTGCCAGAATACCATAAGGTATGAAGCACAGGATGCAAACAGCCAGCATCGCACCACGCACACCGAACCAGCGGTGCACTCTTTCGTTTAGAGCCGAGGCAAATAGGTACCCCACGAGTTGAATCAAGAAAATGTTCGAGGCCACAACCATGGATATATCGTAATGAGTCAACAGAGTAGGCATTAGCACACCGGTAGCCTGATCATTAAGCCCGAATATCCCAAAAATTATCAAACTGAAGGCTATCTGCCACCCTACCATGCCGTACTTCTTGTAGTTCGCCTCGTATATGCGAACGGTGTGTCCCTCCCACGTAACATCGTACATATCCGGGAGCGCATCATGTTTAGTCACCAGAGTGTCGCTGTCCTCATCGTGCTGGTCGTATGCCGTCTTCACAGCATGCAGCTCGTAGTCCTCTTCGCCTGAGGGTTGGTAACTGTCAACCTTCATAAGAAATATTGCTGTATAATTGTGTTAATACTAGTTTGTAACGCTCAAAGTAATCCACACAGTGTAATATTGTAAATTACCATTGTTATCAATATGCGATGACATGACGTAATTTGATAAAAAAAAAAAAAAAAAAAAAATTTATCCAACGGCTCCGATGCTACGAATTGAACACGTGTAGTATTATCGTGTTAAGTGTAATATTGGCCATATTTGTTGGTAATGTATTATTGTGAATTGTGGTTGTGTATATAGAGTTATTTCAAGAATTTATGTAACAAAAATGTATCAAAGAAAATGGTGTATAGAGGTTGTTCTTTTTATCAGCGTAATGCTGGGATGAATCTTGGGTACAGGTACCAGACCAAGGTGAATGCGACGACCATGGACCAGCACAGGGTTGGGATGATACCTTCGCCGACATTGTGGATGATGATACCAGATATGTAGGGCAAACCGGCACCACCACAGCCTCCGATAGCCACTGCGGTACCCATACCGCTGATGTGCAGCTTTTTGGGCAGGTTCTGCAGGGCGACGATGCTTGCGTTGGGGAAGAGCGGGCCAATGAAGAACCCGCCAAAGAACACGGAGAGCCACAGACATATGTAGTAGAGCACGGAGTCGTACTGCAGCAGGCCTATGGCCACGAACAACGAGTAGAACACCAGGGCGACCCAGCTGTAGGCGTTGCTGGCCTTGTACTCGCTGGAGAACAGTCTGTTGGTGACGAACCCCAAGCACAGCCTACCCATTGTGATACCAGCCCAGAATGAGGACGCGACGTAGGACATTGCGATCCTGTTGTCAGACTTCGTCTTCAACAGGTAAGTGAAGAACCAGGACCCCGTGGAGATCTCGGCACCGAGGTACAGGAACATGTACAGGGAGTATAGTGCCACCACTGGGTTCCTTAGGATCTGCGTGATGTGTGTTTCGTCTACGTCAGAGCTACTCTCGTTTCCGTCGTGGTCACGGGTGGACAGGTAGTTGTACTTGGCCTTTGTCTCGAGCTTGAAAGCCGGGAACAAGAGCATCAAACTCGTGGTGGCAAACAGCAACGGAATGAAGAAGAAGAACGACCAGTGTCCCCACTTGACGAAGTACGACACTATAGGCGGTGTGACCATCGCGGCACAGCCGTACAACGAGTGCAAGATACCCATCCACTCGTTCTTGTGTGTCTTCAAGTTACCCATGAGCACGTTCGCAGCAGAGTCCATGATCCCCAACCCAAGACCGATAGGGAAACAGCACAGCGCATATATTGGGAAGTTAGGTGGCTGTATACCGAGGATAAACAGCGGTACCATGCACAACACACACACCAGCATCATAGCACCCTTGATACCACCTGCACGGTGAACACGCTCGTTCAAAAGCGACGCCCCCGCGTAGCCAGACAGCTGGATCAAGAATATCGACGAGACACCGACCTGCGTGACGTTGTAGTGCTCGATCAGCGTCGGAAGCAGCGAGCCCGTCACCTGGTCGTTAAACCCGAAAACAACGAACATCACAAGACAGAACGCCACCTGATACCGCACCATGGGCAACTGCTCGTAGTCCAGCTCATATAGCTGCACTGTCTCACCGTCCCAGACCACCTCCTGAACCAACGGCGCATCAACACCACCCGTCTCAACACCGTTCTCACTCTTTTTAAAAAACGCATTCCCCTCGTTAACACTCTGCAACCCGTCCAGCTCAAACTCCTCCTCGCCAGATACCTTCGACATATGTACTGGCTTTTAAAACTGCTATATTAGACTCCTTTTGTATGTGAGGTTAACAGCTTGGTCATAGTGTGTTCCAATTACAAACAGCAACACACTCCTTTTATCATCTCGAGAGAAGCTCATCGCCAAGCTGAAAAAAAAAGAAATTCCGGAATTTCAGAAGCTGGGGGAGAGAAGTACGGATTTCACAAAACGTAACGGCGTTTAAAGTTGGAAATCAGCAACACAGTAACACCACTAACAACAACAATCCATTGGCTATGACGCTGTCGCCGAATAAGAACTCTGGGAGCTTGAACAGGACGGGTTCTTCTGGGAAGTCGATCAAGGGTGTGTTGCAAGGTGCCAGCGGCAGTGGTGGGCATTTGTATATGCTAGACCCTGCCACGCGGCCGAAACTGACGGCGAAGTATTCTTATGGGTCATATGGGTATGATATGGCGGCGGGAGCGACGGGGAATGGGGGGAACGGTGGGGGAAACGGTGGGGGGAACAGGCCGCCGTCGAGTTCGTATGGGTCGTATGAGGAGAAGTCCTTTGGTGGGAGACGGCGGATGGGGCTGCATTCGCAGTACCACAAGCATGTTCCGCATATGCAGGCGCGGATGAAGACGATGACGACGAGGCATGAGAGTAAGAAGTCTACTACGAAGTTCCATTTCAAGACGAGTTATGAGATATCCAGTATCGATAAAGTGAACGACCACACGTCGCAAGGGCTGCTCTGTGCCGGGAAGCAGCATCTGGGCTACTACAGGTTCTCCACGGCTGACAATTCGATTGTATGTGTGCACGACTTCATTCAGTCTGCGAGCAACGTTTCTCAGAAGAACAGCAACCAGTGGATACTGCCGAACCTTTCGAAGCGGACGATAGGTGCGAAGATCAGCAATACCGCCGACATTAAGTGTGGGTTCCAGAGCCACAGCCATATGTTTGCCGTGTGCAACAATTCTACGGACATTTCTGTTTACGATTTGAACAAGTCCCGGGACATAGACAACCCGCTCTCGCAGGTGTTGTCGGGACACACGAGGGCCGTCAACAGTTTTGATTTCAACATGGCCCAGACCCAGTTGTTGATCAGCGGTGGCCAAGATGGATGTGTCAAAGTGTGGGATTTGAGGTCGAACTCCATGAAGAAGCAAGGAAGAAGTGATATTAACATCAGAACAGCGTACGACTCTATAAGAGATGTAAAGTGGATGCCGTACTACAATTTCGCGTCGTTTGGGGATCCGAAGAACACAGCGAGCTCGACGCCAGGGTACACGTTCGCCTCCATACACGATACGGGCGTACTGCTTAAATACGATATTAGACAGCCCAACCAAGTAGAACGCAAGATAAATGTGCATAGTGGGCCGGGTCTCTGTCTGAATTGGCACCCACATCAAGAATACATTGCCACAGGTGGCAGAGACGGTAAGTGCTCTGTATGGTATGTCGGTGATAGGAAACAATCAGAATCAACCCCATTGTCAACCACTTTCTTACCTCCAGCTAATAATCCATCTATCAGTCATAGCAATTTCATCGGCTCCTCGGTTTCATCTAATATTTTGCCAGAGATGACAATAAATACGGGATCTCCAGTAACAAAGCTTAAATTCCGGCCGCATCATGATAAAGTGCTCTTGAATTCGCTATTGGCACTATCTTCGATGGGTGATGAGGCAGAGGTCAATATTTACTCCTTGGCAAGGAAATACATTCCAAAGCATTTACTAACCACAGGTAATTCTTCATTGGGTCTTGTGTGGTGGGATTCAAATCTTATCTTCAATGTTGATAAAGCTGGCTATATCAATGGTTGGGATATTTCTAATGAACCCACAGTTCTCGATCAACTACCAAAAAATATCGTGAAATGGAGAGATGTGGATGGGAGCGGGTTATTGTTTTTGAATCAAGATCATGGTTCCTATGAGGTCTCGGAACAAGAAGAATACACGGAGAGAATCAATATTCAGAAACACCATTCACCAACGGTGAAGACGGATACACCTACCCCAAGTACTGGTCTGATGGCAAATCTTAAACGAGGATTGAGTAATAGTAGTGTCAACTACAACTCGGATAGATCTACACCAAAGAGACCAGGATTTGGACTAACTCCAAAACCACAGATGTCATCCCTAACGTTATCATCAGTAAATAAGTCATCAACATCGATTTCGACTATGGCCACACAGGATGAGATATTAGAAAATAAATTTCTGAGGTCACCTTTAATTGTCACGTTAGATTTACCCGAAGCATATCAAAATACCAGAAAGTCAAGGATAATCGAACTGAAGAAGAATAGTTATTTACCAAAGGTTTCATCAATTAGGGCATCTAATGTAGAAATATTCAAATTTCTTGCAAGGGAACTGGAATTTTCATTTAGACAAGAAAAGATAATGGATCAGAATTTTGAACTTAGTAGGGAACAGAGTGCTAATGATGACAACATTAAACAAAACTTAATGAAAAGATTTGATATTTCAGAAAATGCTACATGGGCAAATATTGTTAAAGAGAAGTCTGACAGGACAAGGGAGAGAACCCTATCGACCTCTACCAGAAGATCATCGACCACAAATGATCCCTCTGAGGCTGATACAGATGTGCTAAAGACGTATAACACCAACGATAGTAGGATGAAGTTTGAATCTAATATTACGAAAGAAATTCAACAAGAACAACATCAACTGCGAAATATGGAGGACAGAGTCAAAATGCTGTTAGAACTGGTAGAATCAAGTAACCATAATGCCTCTGTGTACTCGATTATCGAGGACCTACCAAATTTCAAAACCTGGATAATGATTAGAGACTCTTTACTGTGGGATTTGAAAAACTACACTTCTTTCGATGGCGATGAAATTGAAATTGAAAGGGATTTGCTTCAATCTCCGCCAAGTCCAAATGATACTAGGCAACATTCTTTGTTATCAGACTTCAGCAGACTCGGCACCAGTGAGATCAGCTCTGAATACGCAGAACATCCTCAGCCATATCATGGGAAATCAGATTACTCTTCAGAAGCATCTGAAGATGTTACATCACCCGTATCCAAGTTGGGCGAGCAGCTGAAAAATGAAGATAGTAAGGGCAAGTTTTTGTTCTCTCGAAGGTTTTCAAGTAGCAGTCCTGCGAGATCGCCAAGTGGACTGAGTCCACCTGTAAAGCTCTCTGATCGATTCCCATCTAGTGGTAGAGATAGCGATATCGATTCGAGTGCCATTGAGGAGGAAGAAGGAGAAGACGGGGTCAATGATGGCGGAGCGAATTTTTCGTCTCAAAAGGGCAGCAGGAAGAGTAGCACGAAACGTGGTGATATTACACAGGGTATTCCGATCTTAAACAAGAGGGAAGCACGGGCCTCCTTTATCGATACGTTCATGAACAATGATCCGTCTCCTGAACCATTTACGGGAGGTATGTACATGTCACGCAAGCAATCACCTGGTTACTCGTATGTGAGCCCCAAACACACCATCCCATCTGCGAGAAGCTTTTCTACTACACCATCTAAAATGGCCCTATTAAAGAAACTGTCCCCGAGAACACTATCCTCGCCAACAAACACTCGAGCAGACTCCTTTGACTGGCCCCAGGACGATGTATCGGTGGTACGGTCGAAGAAAGGTGACATTGGCAGTGTGGGTAGTAACAACGACAACCACACACCTCCATGGTCTACCAGCAAGCTGCTAAAACAGATCCACTCGCAGGCCATCGAGATGGGTAACGTTATCCTTGCCGTCAACATCCTTATTTTGTTCCAGGACGTCTACCACATCGCACCCCAGGAGATTGTGAAGGACAGTGTGGTCCACTTCGTGCGACTACTACACCAATACGAGCTATTTGAGATCGCAGCAGCGATCCTCAAGTACTGTCCGTGGACAGACCTACTGGGACCCGAGGGTGACCAATCGACCATCGAGCTTTTTTGCGAACGTTGCGGTGAGCTGCTGACAAATGAGGCCTCGAAGATAGCACAGGACCGTTCGTTGGGGTTTTGGTACTGTGACAATTGCGCCAAACCCAACACACTGTGCGTCCTGTGCAACCAACCTCTGAAGAAACTCACTCTATGCGTGCTGCGCTGCGGCCACGAACTCCATTTCCACTGCGCCCAGGACTGGTTCCTCGCAGAACAAATGCCAAACTGCCCCTCAGGCTGCATCGCACCGCCTCTGATATAAACAGGGATGTAATACAACAATGCAATATAGTATAGAATACGATATAGTATATAACACTGTGACTCATGACTACACAGAAAGAACAACCTTCAACCTCGTAAAACTCTGGTTCTACGAGTTTGTGATAACCTTGCCTTGATAAGGCTGTCAACACCGCGGTATGATGCATCAGTGAAGTACGTTTGTATACACATTACAAAACATATTACATTAATAGTATGGTGTGTTTATACAATTTAATAGCATTCACGCAAAATTTAACCGACATCCAGCAACGCCAGGAGAAAGTCGCTGTGTTCCGATGGTGCATATGCAACCGTGTGTATTGTGTGCTGTACCCATACTACAACACAGTATTAGAAGATACTATGATGTACGGTTTAGCTGTGTATACTTTAGTACAATGTAGTGTATAAGACGGTAGAATGCAGATTACAAAGCAAATCAGGCTGTATAATACCTTAATGTAGCAGTTTGGTATGGCGTACGTAGTGATATCTAGTTTTGAGGGAGGAGGGGTTTTCAAAGCAGCAGGTTTCTGAGACAAGAATAGCAGAGAACAGGAAACATATAAACAATTACTGATATAAAACAAGATGTGAGTGCTGCAATTGCAGAATAGTAGTTTGTCATAGCGATGTGAATGTAGTAGACACATATATACGTTCACGTATATACACACACACCGCCGTAAGGCGGTGTGTGTACAACTATAGACATATATGCTTGGGATGACCCATAGTTACAACGTTACCTAGTCAGACATTTCCACCATTTACCGACGTATACTTTTTGTGTGCACGTGCGTCACAAACAACGTCTCCGTAATTCGGCACCGTTGGAAAAAAATTTTTTTTCTTTGGGAAAAAAATTCGTTCTGAGCCCATCTCAAAAAAAAAAAAAAAAAAAAAAAAAAGTTGAAAAATCTTTAATTTTATGCAATATTTGGTTAGTTTTTAGGATCAATTGTAGCTTTAGAAGGTGAATATTATAAAGAAACCACGCGCTGACCATTCTTAGAAGATGTCTGTTGAAGAAGTTACCAAGAAGTTTGAAGAAACTGTGAACGTAGATGCTCCAAAGACTGTTCTTTCGGATGCGAAGGAATTCGAGGTTAAGCATCCTTTGAACACCAAGTGGACTTTGTGGTACACGAAGCCAGCTGTGGACAAGTCTGAGTCTTGGTCTGATCTGCTGCGTCCTGTGACTGCGTTCCAGTCTGTTGAGGAGTTCTGGGCCATTGTGCAGAACATTCCAGAGCCACATGAGCTGCCACTGAAGTCTGATTACCATGTTTTCCGTAACGATGTGAGACCTGAGTGGGAGGACTCTGCCAACGCCAAGGGTGGTAAGTGGTCTTTCCAGGTGAGAGGCAGGGGTGCTGAGATAGACGAGTTGTGGTTGAGAACGCTGTTAGCAGTTATTGGTGAGACCATCGACGAGGAGGACTCCCAGATCAACGGTGTTGTTTTGAATGTCAGAAAGGGTGGTAACAGATTTGCTCTGTGGACCAAGTCCTGTGACAAGGAGCCATTGTCTAAGATTGGTGCTAGATTCAAGCAAGTCTTGAAACTTTCCGACGAGGATACCCTGGAATTCTTCCCTCACTCCACTGCCAATGATAGACATTCCCAACCAACCATCACTTTGTAAGATAGCTTAATAACAACAACAACAACAAGAAAGATTTGTTCATTTTTTTTTACCCACACACAAACACAAACATCCCAACACTATAATAAAATAAAGAGATAACTATTTTTGCCTTCTCTTTATCTTTTATCATTCAATGACACAATTGTTAATAAACAAGGATATAAATGAAGAAAATGAGAAAGCAATAAAAGATAATATGGAAACTTTAATGTGTCAAAGAAAGAGAATATGATTTTACAAGAAGATACATATTCTTCACTATGAAATTTTATTTTTATGTATAATTTCATCTTATTTAATGGAGTTACAAATGCTTAAGAATAATAAGAGATGAATTTTATGATATTGTTTTCTTTCAAAAAAAAGAGAAAAAGTGTTTATAACTTACTATCAAGCGCTGATCTGTTATATACATCCTTTTATTATTATTATTTTTTTTCTGTCATTACTTCCATAGTTTTGTTTTATTGTTTTCTTTAAAAACTTTTATTATTTAAACAACCCTATTTGTTTTTTTCGTAATTGTCATATTTGTTTTGTAAAAATATAGTACTTATACTTTAATATATTTCAACTTTAAAAACAAAAAATTATTCGAATTATCGAAATATATTTAATATCATATTATGAAATTATTATTCATTATCTAACTCCGAGGAAACGACTATAGAAAATCATGATAATAATGCACTTGTTTATAACTCTATCGAAATGCAAGGGTCTTTATGTGTTTTGTGTAAGGGGGGGAAAGGATATATTCCTATGCAATTGTAAATATTAAAAATCTGTTGTTTATTTTCTTTTTAATATTAATTTTTGGTCATTAATATGGCAAAACAACAAATTAATGGTCAATGAGGGAGGCATCATGGAATTAGATCCAGTAAATGTATTATTTTTTCTAACCGTTAAAAAGTAAAAATTAATAACACAAATATAGGAAAGAAAAAATAAAATAGCGGCAAAAAAAATTAGCTTAGTGCTCACCATTTGTACCTTCATCATTAGAAGGTTCATTTGTACTCTGCTCTCTATTGTCATCAGATGTTTGGTTAGCTTGGTTTGTGTTTTGACCACTTCCATTGAAATTTAAAGGATTATCATGGTTGATTTGAAAAGTCGACACACGACCATCTGGGTTTCTATAACTCCCGACACCAGCACTGAATATACTTTCTCTAGAATTATCAGTTTGTGTATTAGCTCTTTTTCTTCTCTCATCCAGAGCTCTTGCTATTGTTTCTCGCAAACTTCCCTCAGAGTTACCTTCAGGTTGTTGAGAGTTGTTATTCACATTTTCAGTATTGGTATTGTTATTCTGGGAAGGCCTCAATCTTCCAGCAATCCTACTCATTGCACTGAAAAAGGAGTTTCTAGGGGTATCTTGGGTAAATAGGTTGTTTGTGGTGTCTTGGTTTGCTTCTTGATTTGATTCCTGGGTTGGTTCTTGGTTGTTTTCAGGGTTCTGTGGAGTATCAACGGTATTTGCACTACCACTAGCACTGAATATATGATCAAAAATTGATCTGAGTCTATTATTCTGTTCCGGTGGACCTTGATCTGGTTGGTTCGTAGCTGGATTGATCAAAGATATTGGCATCCACTGTATATGCATAGGAGTTCTAGTTGCATTGGCGGTAAAGGGAGGTTGGAATCCTGGTATTGACTGACCGTTTGAGGAGTTGTTTGAACTTGGTTGTGGCATTTCACCTTGAGTCATAGGTCTCAAGAATATGATACTTGTTCTAGAAATTGTGGTGTTGTTATTTGGTGCTGATCCATCTGCTGTTTGACTTTGAGATGTATTGGCTGGATTCGATGAAGTTCCTTCAGTGGTACTACCCATTGGGCCAAAGTTAGTGGTGGTTTGGGAACTTCCTGGGTCTGGATTTATTGGTGCAGTATTCGGACTAACTTCGGTTGCTGGTGTTGCACCTGGTGATCCCGCAGGATTTGCCCCTGTAGTGTTGTATAACATGCGTCTGATGGCTTCGAAAGCTTCCAGATTTGAAGACCCATCATTATTTTGTTGCCTTTCATTTTCATCATTTTCAATAATCTTGTTTCTGCAGAGAGGACAGGTGTTCTCAAGTCTAGTCCACTGATATAAGCAACTTCTACCAAATATATGATGACATGGTAACTCTGTAGGTGAGTGTAGGTAGTCTGGCTCTTGTGTATTTTCATCTTCCATAGCATTATGAGTTTCGTTTTCATTATTCGTGATAGGCTCTGCGTGCACAGATTCCTCTGGATTCAAAATTGACGAAATGGTGGTTCTTTCATTATCAGCCATGCTACCTGAAGACATTGCAGTGACATACGACGATGGGGTTTCCGATCCTGTTCTTTGAAATTTATTGACACTTGCATTATCGTCTTTTTCTTCATCCATGTCGATAGAGTTGGATCTACTACGCTTCTTGGATTTTCCGTCAGCTTCCTTAACTGGCTCATCTTCAAAACTTTCATAACAAATGCTACAGTTTGTGTTTTCCTTATCCGGTAACTCTTCGATTCTCACCACTGGAAGACCTTCAAATGCACCTCTTGTTATACCTTTTGGTCTGTTCATCAATTCTTGGAATCGACGCATGGCCAACTCAGCTGCGATGGTAATAAAAGAATTCAACCTATCTGGAGATGTAAGTGGCACATCTTGAAATGAAAGTATCAAATCGGGACTCTCTACGGGATTGTTATTAGGCAACGAACCAAGTCGCGTAGAATTTCCCACACCTGGGGATATACCTGCGTTGTGTATAGTAGTAGGATCAGTACTACCAGGGTTCCTAAACCCACCAGCAGCATTGATGTTGTTGTTATTAATTTCAGTTAAACCTTCCGGCGTGAAATATTGATACTGAATACGCACGGTCACATTACTTCTGGGCACATTCTCATTACTGGTCTGTGGCATATTCTCACTATCGTTTTGAGTAGCATTTTCATTACTGTTTGGCATTGTGCTTTCATTATTGTCATCTCTATTTTCATTTCCATTCAGACGGTCATCCGTTGGATTTGTTTCTTCAGAGTGAGACATCAGAAATACAGCAGAGATAGTTAGTTTCGTTAAACTAAGAGTGATGAAGCAAAAAGAATTTTCCCTGTACTTTCTTTCGATCCTCTGATTTCTATTATCCTAATTTCTTTTTTCTATTTTCGATCTATAGTTTTGTGTCTTCGTTCGATTTTTCTGTCCTGACAAATAGGATTCGACCTCAGTCTTGTTGTAATACAATATGAAGACGTTATAATGTCCCTATAAGTTACTGATAAGTATTGGATCGTAGTGTTAATATCAAATATTTAACACAGTTTTGTGATCCCAGAGAGAGAGCAGTTGCTTGAAATTTGCTGGGAAGACCAAAACCCCGGCAGTACAGATAAAAAAAAAAGTATTTCGTAATATGTGATGTGTAGTATTTGCTCACGTGTATATTGTAAATCTAAGTGTTATTAAAAACCCCACATATGAAGGTTCTGTAAAGAGGTAGCTTACTGTGTTTGAATTTCTTTTAATGGGTTTATGAATATTAGCATAATTCTAATTTTGTAAAAAAATTTGGTCTAATTTTACATTTTGGTTTAGTGTCAAGGTGACCCAATCACAGTTATTGAAATGGTTTCGAATTATTTAAATACACAATAAACCTTTTGAAGTGGTTTCTTTTACTATACACTAACGTCTTCTGGTTTCGGGTGCAGTGCTACATAGTTTCCTAAGCCGTGCTTCTTGTCTTGATCGCAGTTATTCGTATTTAGTAGAAAGTGATAATATGATCCATCGTTATACAAGTTCTCATTTAACACTCCGTAGTGTTGTATTTATAAATGAATTATGCACTGATTTTTTTTTCAAAAAGTTGCTGGTATTTAAATATTGACTAGACGTTGAATCAATATAATATGAAATTAATTTAATATGAAGTTGATGAAGTTAATATATATGATTTATAAGATATAAAAAAACTCCATATTCTAGACAATAATAATAGGGTATGAGTAAGAACTTGAAAAGCAAAACTAAATAGAAAAAAAGTAGAATCAGATAATGGACAGTAGCACCATTAAAGCAGCTAGCCAGATGTTGCTAGTAGTCAAGGAACCGCTAGCATGGTACTGTATGCTGTTCACAGTTGGGTGAGAACCAGTGGATCCTGTAGCCGATGCACTCTGTTGAACACTTATATGGTTACCTTGATTACTAGAGCCCGAGGAACCGGAGCCAGAACTGGAGCCAGAACCTGGAGAACCAGAATGTGAGCCACCGTTTGAGCCTGAACCGGAAGTACCCGATGAACCTGAGGAACCAGAGGAACCTGAGGAACCTGAAGACCCAGATCTAGAGTTAGAGGCAGAACCAGAAGAATTTGATGTAGCTGTGTTGGAGCCAGATCCTGAACCAGAATTAGAACCAGAACCAGAACCAGAAGCATTTGACGATCCAGGTTTGGCTCCAGAACCAGAAGTACCAGAGTTGGAGCCAGCATTAGAACCAGCATTGGAACCTGAGTTGGAACCTGCGTTAGAGCCAGTGTTGGAACCTGAGTTGGAACCTTCGTTAGAGCCAGTGTTGGAACCTGCGTTGGAGCCAGTATTGGAGCCAGTATTGGAACCAGAGTTGGAACCAGAGTTGGAACCAGAGTTGGAGCCAGTGTTGGAACCTGCGTTGGAGCCAGTATTGGAGCCAGCATTAGAACCAGAGTTGGAACCAGAGTTGGAACCAGAGTTGGAACCAGAGTTGGAACCAGAGTTGGAACCAGAGTTGGAACCAGAGTTGGAACCTGAACCGGAACCTGAACCGGAACCTGAACCTGAACCTGAACCAGTTGGAGATGGAGTGGAACCTCTTGAGGTATCAATAGTACTGGATGTCTTGTTTTGGTATACAGGGTCAGAGTCGACTTGGTCATATGTCAAGTATGTAACTGCGTCAGTGGTTAAATGACCGTTACTAGCAGTGTAAGTTGTGTGAGAAATGATCTGTGTAATCACTATACCATTAGAGGTAAATACAGAAGTTGAGTCAGATTCACCCGAGTTTGCATCAAAGCTTGAATGCGGACCAAGTGTGTAGGTGGTGCTACCGGTGACAGTCTTGCCGTCAGAGTCCGTAGTTGGGAAGAAGGAGACAAGCTCAGTGTCGGTCGTAGTGTCCTTGGTCACGGTGACAGTGGATGGGGAAGGTTCAGAGAAGGTAGGTTCGCCGCTCAGGGTGTAGGTGGTGCTACCGGTGACAGTCTTGCCGTCAGAGTCCGTGGTTGGGAAGAAGGAGACAAGCTCAGTGTCGGTCGTAGTGTCCTTGGTCACGGTGA
>JAJLXT010000135.1:0-30691 GCA_030571395.1 Nakaseomyces sp. UFMG-CM-Y6046
GGTAATCTGTTGTTTTTACCTAATGGGGTAACACCCCTGCTGCTTCTCCCTCTCTCTCTCTCTCTCTTTTCTGTGTGCATCAAAAAAAAATTTTTTTTCCGGTTGATACTGCGTAACTTCTGTCAAACTAAGTAAAAAAATAAAAAATATATATATATATATATTACCCTCTCCTTTAACCTTTAACACCTCACCACTACCACAGAAGTGCTTGCACAAAAGAGTGTAATGTCAACTGGTGGTCACTCCCCCTTCCCTCCATCCCCTTTTTAGGAAAGAGCTACACTACAAAACTGTCTTCTGCGGTAACCTTTATGGTTAGGAACAAAGGGGGGGAAGGACAAAAGTATAAAAAAAATATCTTAGGGAAAATTTTTTGGTAAATTATTCAACGCCATATTCTGTGTGTTACAAAATTTATATAGAGTAATTCCTAAGTAAATCCGTACACGTATACTTCTTTTTCATTTTTTTTTTTACCTTTTATGGAAAGAAAAAAAAAAACATTTAGTAGTATAACGTGCAAAAGTTTGTGTTGGAAAAAAGTAACGACAACTGCAGGATTCGAACCTGCGCGGGCAGAGCCCAAAAGATTTCTAATCTTTCGCCTTAACCACTCGGCCAAGTTGCCATTGCAATTATATAAAAAATTCGTACATTTTGACAGCTGGGTCTGGGTTCTCTTTCTTCCTGTGACTTAATTAGATTGTTTTAAAAAAGTAAATATGATGTATCTAATAAATATATTAGAGAATTATTAGAGAATTGGTACGTTTGTTTCTGTTATTGCTTTAGTTATTGTTTTCGTTATTAATTTTTTATTTCTTAAAAAAGGAGAGGATGTTACTGTTTCCCTTTGGTGTGGGCTTTGGTTTACTAACTTTCTTTTTTGAAGATGTCGATGAGAATAAAAGCCTTTTCTCTCCCACAGATAGGTTTTTCGATGAGGCATCGATCCCATTTAGACTCTCAGATAACTTTAGTGCAGCATGGTAATCTTTATGCTCATCGAATTCCTTCAAGCCACCAAACTCAATGCCACACAGTTCACAGGAGAATTGAGTGGGTGTTTCTTGTGTCTCTTCTTTTACAACTTCCTTCTTTGGTAACACTGTTTTATTATTGGTAAAGACCTGTTTTTGGTTTCCAAACAAATCAATTACTGTCTTTTGATGGTCGATAATGTCGAAATTAGATATTATTACATTCATGTTGATTAATGGGTAGAAGTTTGGTGCACTAAATTGGTTATGGATATCTTCCATTAACTTCATCATTGTTTTTAACATATCACGGCTCAAGGATTTCACACCACTGGTCATTAAAGGTCCGGATTTACGTCTTACCTCTCCAGACTTCGCCCTAACATTTATTGCTATGGTCCTTGGTATCACTATCTTATTAAAATCCTGTTCTAAGTCTATGATACGAGCTGTTAATTCACCATTGAACACTTCAAGCCAACTGAAACAGTCGAGTAAACTATTACATGCCTTACCTCTCATATTTTTGTTGGACATCATGCTTTGTACTAGCGGTTTGGGGACTATTGGTGCTGAGAAAGATCCTCTTACAATTTCAAATAGTTTTGAAGCTAATACATCCACTTTAGCTGACAACACTGTGGAATATTTTGTTTCCTTTTGTGGATCTAAAAGTTGCTCTTCTATAAATTCTCGTAATTGCTTGTCGTTATTGGGCCACCTCTCTCGAATATACTTGATTGTATTGTTTTCAGGTAACTCCAGTAAATCATTAAGTTCTTTTCCAAGAGCACCTCCCAATGTCCAAAATGAGGTTATTTCGAAGGAGCCTTGATCAAGGAATTCTATAATGCAATTGTTTTTGATAACTGTCTGGGCATTCGGTTTCTTGTAGTTAGATCCCAGTTTACATAGCATCTTGTTTCTTGCGATACCGCACGATGTGGTGTATCCTAAACTTTCCTGGATAGTTTGACGAATATCATTTGTTATTCTCGAGCCAATTGCAAAAATTACATCATCCCAGTCTTCTATTATTGGTTTATCTTCAGGATTAAATAATGTGCCTATTATATCCAGGTTTTTAAGCTCTGGGGGCACATTCGGGAGTTTAGAATCTAATTCATAATCACCATTAATGAATAACTCTGCCAGGGTATTACACTTAAGGATATCTGTTAATTCTGACCCTTCTCCTACGCTGGGAAACATGAGATTTTGAAAACAGAGACGTCCTAGATCGAGAAAAACTTCGTCAACACTTGCTTTTTCCACATTGTCACAATATTCCCTGAATATTTTGAGGATCTTTCTACTTTCCCTTCTGTACGGTTCCAGTGATACCTTATATTCTTCCACAGACAATTGCTTTTTGGGATCAGTGTTCCAGGACCCACATCCATCATGGTACTGCCAGAAATTTTCACCTTTCTTAAAAACTGCTGTGTGTATAGGAATGATATCATTACTCTTCTTTAAAGCTTCCTGAATGGTATGCATCCTGGATATATTGTGTTTCCTGGCTGCATATGAGATTGCGATTATGGATTTCCATTGAACACACACCACTGGGTCATCTTTTGTGTATCCACATCTTATCTGCTCCGCTTGTGCAAAGAATGCGTTAACATCGATATGTGCGAGACATGCCAAATTGGATGAATACGCTTTTTCTTTGCTGTTTAAATCAATCAGATCTCTCCAAGTAAACTTAGAAGATGTCATGCAAGTAACAAGCTTCTTTGAATATGATTCCAGCTTATGTTTTCTTCTCCTTAGCTTAGTTTATTAGTAACTCGTTATATTTTCATCAATTTGATTAGCGATGAGTTACCTGTAGAATAAATTCAAAGGGGCGACACTAAAAACTTGACAAGGCAATAATTTGAATACTAACAATAATGTAATTCCTTCCTCTTGCTTTCTTTAATAGGATAGTTATTAGGTATAGAAGGCTGTTTTAAGGTTGTTTGTTTATTTCCAAAAGTAAATTTTACACATTAGTTTGAAGTTTTATGTTTTGGCGTCATACCAAGGACAGTTAGATAAAAAATTTCTGAAATAATAATTTTGATACGTATGGGGTGATATTTAACGTTATGTGAACATACGCTTCCTTTTTTTGAAGATTATCTAGAATGAAAGAAGGTAAACTTATTTTCAAGTAGTGACAGTAGTTACACATTACAACAGCTGTATTAAACCACAAATGTTATGTATTTCAACAACGCCCCAAAATACATAAAAGTTAAGAAGGAAATTACAACAAGCTAAGACTAGCAACTGAGATAGTCAGTTCTAATTTTTTTTTTTACTTTACAAGAATCAAGAATAATAAGAATTATAAGAAATTTTAAGGAAGCTGTATGACGTTGAAAATGGACCAGTATAGACATGGAGGAGAAGTCTATCCCGGTGAGTAAATCATCAGTAAGTGCATTTTGTCTAGTTTGAGCTTAAATAGGAGCAAAGCACGGAAGAGTATACAATTCTAAGTTCAGATAATCCCCCCATCACAACACTAAAATTTTCTTTTTCTTCTTTCTATCTCAGAGATAAAAAGAAAATAAAAAAAGATGAAGTCATAATGAGTTTGGAATAGAATTATCCTCCGTTAGAATTCTCGGCCCCAGAGTGTAATCAAACATGAATTATTAGAATATTAAGAAAAAAAAGGATAAGGTTAGAAGGTTATGTTAGTTGTTAATAGGTTCCTCATTGATCAGGTTTTACCAAAGATTTTTTTTTATCATTTTTACCACTAAATAAAACAAAACAAACAAAAAACAAAAATAAAATTAATTTTTTTGAAAACGTTAATATGATTTTAAAATTTCTTTTTTTATACTTAATAGTAAAATTAAGATAACAAAGAAACGATAATACGGTACAGAAAATATATTCTTTGTGCAGAATTAAAAAAACCCTTGGGATATGACAACAACCAACTATAGAAAAACAAAATGAAAACAAAGAACCTTACAAATTGTAAAATTCCTATTTTCCAATTTTATTTTTTGATAATTGATTGTTAGTTTCAGAAAAAAACGAATGTAAAGAAGAAAAAAAAAGAAAATAATAACATAAACTATTATTATTATTTTTTCCCTTTCTTACCTTTGTCTCCTCCTTAAAAAGTTGTTATTGGTAAAATTGTCTCGAACTCCAAAATGATGAAATCTTATGGCTTTCTTGCTTAGTGAATTTATAATTATTTATTAAAAAAAAAATCTCATATGCTTAAAATTTGTTGTAAATCTCTCTCTTCTCTTTCTCTTCTTGTTGATTATTATAGTTGAAAAAAAATTTTTTTAAAAAAAGGAATTATAACAAAATTTAGTTTTCTGGGATTTCAATTTCACCAGCGTTGATAGCGTCAATGATATCGTGTGGGTTCTTGAAGTCAACACGACAGCCAACGGATTGAGCAGTACCCAAGATTTCCTTGGTGACGGAAGCCAAGTTCTTACCGAAAGACTTCTCCTTCATTTGTCTGGCAATCTCGATGATTTCATCCAAAGCAACGTTACCACTGTGCTTGACGTTCTTGTCCTTCTTTCTGTCTCTTGGTGGTTCCTTTAGAGCAGTAATGACCAAAGAGGAAGCAGATGGGACAACAGAGGCGGTAGCTTGTCTGTTTTGGATCTTCAATTGAACGGTAACCTTGATACCCTTGAAGTCCTTGGTGGCCTTGGCGATATCTTCACCGACCTTCTTTGGAGACAAACCCAATGGACCAATCTTTGGGGCCAAAGCGGCGGAAGCACCGACTTCACCACCGACGGCTCTCAAGTATAGGTACTTGACTTCAGTTGGATCGAACTTTGGAGGCATTTCGTTATTCTGATTTGTGTTTAGTCTCTATCCTTTTCGGCAACTCACCTTAAAAATAGTATACCAATCAATAATTTTAAAGAAAAAGACCCTTTAACCAATATTTCAAAAGTAAAAGAAAACTATTGAATAATGATAAAATTGGAAAAAAAAAAATTGGGAAAACTCAAGCACACACTGATACACACACGAACACTAAGCCAAAATTGCACTACTGGCAAGCAAGCAAAAATTCACTGAAAAAAAAAAAAAAATTGCAAAACTTTGGAATGTCAACTGCTAAGAAACCGCTGTAGACACCAGTGAATACGCCGCAGTCCTCAGTCAAGAAACCCCGGGAGAGCAGATTGAGTGACACGGTCACACACAGAAACGGAGAAACCGTTAGCGTACGTAGAGGGGAGAAGCTATAGGCAGGCCTGCTCTTCCTTCCACTCCATCCCATCTCTCCCCCCCCTAGTTGGAGGTGTCCCTTTCCCTCTCTAGACAGAGAGAGAGAGAGGAGATGCTCTCTCTAGGCAGACACCAGAGTCTTTCCATAGCTTCCCACTCTCTGTCTAGGTCACACAATCAAAGGCTGGGGAAAAGCAGAGTAATAATTTACCCGACCACAAAAGCAAAAATTTTGGCAAGAAACTAAAGAACTATAGATTAAGATAACAGTAGAATGTGTGGGTGTACGGATTTAAGACAGTCACATAAAATCATTTTCTTCTGTTTTAGTCACTTTCCTTTTCGCTCTCCATTTTCTTTTTTTTTCTTTTTTTTGCTTCTTCTAGTGAGAAGGGTAATAGATTTTCTAAGTTCTTCATTTTAATGCTATACAAACTGCTTCTAGTTCAGACGACAGCAGCGGGAACATGCTCTCATTTCTAATAAGAATTGAAAAAAAATAATTAGGATACTTTTATTTCTGATTAAATTATTAAATTATTATTAAATTATTGAGTCATTAAATTATAATTAAATTAATATCATTAAATATGCAATGCTTTTTTATTTTCATTTTTTTTTTTTTTATATGTCTATGTCGATTTCATCTGGGTTAGTAGTTTTTTTATTTGTGGATGTAACGAACTGGACATTGCCTTGTTCCTTGCTAACCTCTTCAGTGTCAACTTTCATCTCCTTCGTTAATTTCTGCTTCAACAGTAACATCTCCTTGTAGTTTTCTTTGTCACCATACCGCAGTTCGAATTCTTCCCATAACTTCCAGAGTTTCTCATTGTTCACGGGTGCTAAAAGCTGTGCTCCATATTGCAGTAACTCTCTGGTCCTGGTGTAGTCATTCAATGATATCTCCAAGTTTACAAAATCGATAACGTAGTCGATGGCTGAGGAGTTCGGTAGAAACTCAATGCACTCTGTGTATATCTCCCTTAGTGCTTCTTGATCCCGCAAGTATTGCTTACACTTCTCAATAGCAAGGTTCCACAAGTGGATACTCGACTTGTAATTCTTTTTGACAGTAGGCTTGATTCTGGCACCCTTCACTAGAATCTGCACTGCACGTTCGTACTGATGTGTTCGTTCTTCTTCGAACTTACTGTAACTGATGTATATAGAACTACAATTTGCTCCGTTTTCTTGTAGGTCTTCAAGAGACTGTTCGAAAGTGTGACGAATGTGTTCCGTCGAAAGTTTATATATGGGATTCATGACCTCTTGGATTAAGATAGACCAGATCTCAAATCTCACTTCCGGTGGGAATAGTGCAAGCCCCTTCTCGTATATCTGGAGACTTTCGGTTAGCTTATTCCGACTCTTGAAGAAGTTTGCATAATTGACAACTCCAACAGGTGTAATTAATTTCAATTTCAAGATATTTTCGTAAGCGTCGATGATCTGTTCATATATGTTGGGCGAGTGACTACTCTCCAAGATATCGATATACAATTCCCACAGTTTCTTTGAGCTGAAAAGAACAGTTTGTGCAGGTGGTTTCTTAGAAGTTGATTTATATTTTTCAAGAACATTCTCAAAATCGAGGGGTATTTGAAGTGTCTTAGTGAGAAGTTCTACAGCTCTTTGAGATCCTGACATCTCAAGCTCCTTATTCACCCAATCTTCCCAAACAACTTCTAAATCGTTAAGGTACGGATAAGGTACTTTAGTCGCACTCTGGAAAATCGTACGGGCTTCGCCAAATTTCTTCATGTCCCAATATAGGGATGCGTATAATACCCATAGAGTGCCAAATGTACCCGGTTCTCTCACTTTCAAGGGGTCAACAACTTCAATGGCACGAACAAAAACTTTACATTTGTCTTCTAGGGACTCGAAAAGGTCAGCCCTGTCAACCCATGTTTTTATGAAATTCGGGTTTTGTCTAATTCGTAAATCATTAATTTTAAGATGGTAGTTACCTGTCAGCTTACCCAAATTCTCAAGATGTTTCTCGATCTCTTCACTCCACCTCTTGTCCTTTCTAAGTTCCTCATCGTCTCTGAGTTCATCTAGTATCGTTTCCACGTATGCTTGCTCGAAATTTACATGATGATTATATATCGATATGAAGTCCTTCATATGCCCTGTCTTTTCACTATTCTCCACAAGTACTTTTGCCATCTGATCGAATTGTGACCTTTTCATGAAGAAATCTGCCAGTTTAATAACCAGCAAAGTCCTATGTGGCGGGAAATTATTAATTAGCAAGTCCCAAAACTGTCTATATTGGTCATCTAGTTTTAGTACATCCAGCGTGTTTAAATATTGTAGGTATAGGTCAAAGTCAAACGGGCTAATATTCTCACTATTGCTATGCTCATCATCATCTTTTTGCTTTAAAAATGTCTTTTTGAAATCATTTTTAAAAAGATACTCATCAAATGACTTCTTTATCACACGATAGTCCCGCGTTTTAACTATAAGCCGTAGTATATCCCTGATCATGTCCTTTGTACACACCATAAGAAATTTGTAAAGTAGTGTAGAGGACCATTGATCTCTCTCATCATCATCATCATCGTCATCATTATCATCACTAAGATTCGCTGTTGTAAACAACAATTTATATATTTCCATCCGCAAATCATCATAGTCCTCACCAGTCACACTATCAGAACCAACATCATCTACGGGCAGCATGTTCTCATTAATGAAATTCAACACCATATTCCACACTGTCTCATGTTCCCTGGCCTTCCCCTTGAATTTGGTCAGCAACAACCCAACACATTGTCGGATACGTCCCAAATCATAGCTCTGGACACAGAACTTCACGAACCTTGTGATAAACTCTCCATTGACATCGCATTGCTCAAGACACCGCTTATACAGATCGAAAACCTCCGTGTAGGACACTTCTTCTTTTTCTTTTTCTTCAACAAGCCGTATATACTTCTCCCACATTGCCAAGAGTTCACTATCATCACCATCACCGCTCACACACCGGATCATCCTCTCATAAAGCCACACTACATCTTTCAGTTCCCGCTTTCCTTGTGACAGTTGCAATTCCCAAGAATCTATATACCGTTTCCACACAGCCACACTCCCAGGAACCTTCTGCAACTCATACTCATAAACAACATCATCATCCAATAAATCAAACATATAATAAAAAAAAAAAACAACAACAACAAAAAAACCTGAAGGTATTAATGTAATATCTCTTTTAAAAAAAAATATATAATATTTTCTTTGTGTGAAATAAGGAAGACCAACAGAAAATAAGATAAAAAAATTATGTCTATGAATTGAAATAAGATATAAAAAATTCTAACAAATTTTCAAGAAATAAAAGGAATTGAAGTCTTTAACAATTATATTTTAACCCATACAAATATATACATATATATAAGCCCGACTAAACGTTCTAAGAACCCTTATTAACGTAAAAAAAAAATAAATAAAAAAGAAACTGAAAGCAAAAAAAAAAAAAAAAAAAAAAAAAAAAAAAAAAAAAAAAAAAAAAAAAAAAAAAAAAAAAAAAAAAAAAAAAAAAAAAAAAAAATAAAAAAATACAGAAAAGACTGCAAAGAAAAGGTACAGCAACTGACGTCTCCCTTCCCTGCGCACACACACATACACAGAGAGAGAACTGAAGTGAAGTGACAAAAACCGTTCAGCCTACCGTAACACACATTGTATATCTAAAGTACCACCAACCCCTGCCCCCCTCCACCCCCACGCTCTCTACCTCAGTAATAACGACACACACAGACACAGAACAAAGAACAAAGAACAAAGAACAGCAGCAGCAAATCAACAAGAACGGATAAACCAGAAACGGTACAGGCAACGCAACGGGACAGAGAAGAGCAGAGAAGAAGAAGGGGATCCCAAAAAAAGAAAGAAAGAAAGAAAGGAAAGAGCGTGGCATGTTACCCTATCGCAGGATCACATATGCGAATATATGACAATTGACCATCCTCCATTCTGGATACATGTACTTATATGTGTGGATGTATATGTGTGAACGTGTGTGTATGAGTATATATATGTGTGAACGTGTGTGTGTATATATATGTGTGAACGTGTGTGTGTATATATATACGTGTGTGTATGTGTGTATTTGTGTGTGTGTATGTGTGGATTTAGTACCACTAATGATTGGAACATCATACTGTACGATATATTAGGGTTTACCCTCTCTAGGGTTTTTCTTTTTTTTCAACCACAAAACAAAAACAGTAGCTCCAAGAAACCCTAGGGCTTCCTTCCATTTCTCTTGGTTTACGCAAAAGGGAAAAGGAAATGGGGAGGGAGGGGGGATGGATTTCAAATAAAGGGTCTGTGTTTCCACATACTGCAAATCTCACACATATCATAACGGGCTATTATTAAAAGCAAGGAAATACAGAGATAATATGCTGTTAAATAAATTATTGTATGCGAGTGTTGTTGGGTTGGCTGTTTGCTGGCCGTGGGGAGATGAGACGTGGTTTGGTTCCGGAGATTTGGATAAGAGGACCATTGAGCTGAGTAATGGTGAATTCAAGACGGTGACTGAGGATGAGAAATGGGCGTTGAAGAGACGTGGCGTGCAGTTCTTTGATGTCTCTAATGTCTTGCCCTTTGGTGCCAAAAACAAGGATCCCGAGGAGCTGGTGCCCGTGTATAGCTATCCTACAAAATTGGGTTACCAGGACACAGTGAGTGAAATCTTGAAGAAGTTGGATAAGGAATCTATGTACCAGGATCTGTCGAAGTTGACTAGCTTTTACACGAGGTATTACAAGAGCAAAGATGGTGTTCAGTCTGCAGAATGGGTGCTGGGAAGGTTAAAGGAGATGACCGGTGTTCTAGACCCCGAGACATATGACATCGAGTTAGTCGAACATAATGGGTGGGACCAGTTCTCCATGATTGTGAGGTTTAAAGGTACCTCACTGCCGGACAACATCGTCGTGATCGGGTCTCACCACGACTCCATCAACCTATTATTGCCCTCTATCTTACCAGCCCCAGGTGCGGACGACAACGGATCAGGCACCACCACCGTTCTCGAAGCATTGAGACTGTACACCAGGTATTTACACGAATCTGGGGAGAGACCAAAGAACACTGTGGAGTTCCACTTCTATTCCGCCGAGGAAGGTGGACTGTTGGGATCTCTGGACGTATTTACGCAGTACGCTGCACAAAAGAAGAAAGTGGTTGCCATGTTACAACAGGACATGACCGGGTACGTTCGCGACCCAGAGGACGAGCATGTAGGCCTTGTCACGGACCACACCGCGCCACAACTGAACAAGTTTTTGAAACTGGTAATGGAGAGTTACATGTCCATCCCATACGTCGAAACAGAATGTGGCTACGCTTGTAGTGATCACGGCAGTGCCATGAAGAACGGATTCCCAGCCGCATTTGTCATTGAGAGTGAGTTCAAGAAATCCAACAGATACATTCACAGCACTATGGACACCCTAGACAGACTAAGTTTCGACCACATGGCAGAACACACAAAACTAGTCATTGGTACAGTTATTGAGCTAGGAAACTGGGTATCTTTCTAAAAGCAACAAAAAAAAAATACAACACAACCCTCATGAACAATAAAATAAACAATACCAACATATATATACTATAAATGATATACATATATATATACACTATTCAGTGAATTACAATTTGCAATAGTAATTCCCATACGTCGATGTCAATCATCACGTCATTTTTTCATTTCCGCGTAGAAAACCCCGCAGACCCCACGTTTCTTACTTCCTCTCTCGAGAGGGAAAGGGTCCAGCAAGAAAAAACAAACAAAAAAAAAAAAAAGGTAAACATCGCGGTTTTGGCTTTCTTTTGCTGGGGAATGCCACCGTGTTATCCAGCTTTTCTACTGACGTTTTGGATTTAAATTTAAATTTAGAGCTCTAGAGGGTTTGACAGTTTCATATGCAGCCGTTTTAAATATATAATATTATATAATATAAATACATTGTTAAAAAACAAACAAAAAAGGACATTTCATTTTATATCACGGGTTCTTCCCATTAATTTTTTTACCCTTTTTTTTGCTCTCTTTATTGAACCTTTGAGAGAGCCTATAAAAAGAATAAGAAATAGAAAGACCCGAATTTTGAACAATCATTATGATTATAGATATTGAAAAGACTTCATCGCCAGGACTCATAGCTGTTTATAATTTGCTTCACATCCCCTCGGCTCAGCTGGTCAATGTTCTATTATTGCTGGCAATTTTCCTGTGGGCTTGGGTTGTTCAGTTTCTAGTTCGTCATGGTATAGACGTTGGTCTTGTGGTACAACTCAATGAGAAAGGAGAACATCAGAGTAGCAGTAATGCAAATTTACGGGCGCGTTCTACGGAAATGACTTTTTACTTGGCCAAAATTATTATTCCATTGACTCTGGTGTCCAATCTGGTGGATTCCTATATGCAAAATAGTTCAGATACAAATGAAGTGATCGAGTTTCTGTACTGGTGCTTGCCAATTGCACAGACTGTTTTTATCTGCTACCATATCCTAAGCAACTCTGGTGTCATAAGGCATATAATCAAAAGATGCTTATCGATTGAATCCAAACCAAGAGCCTTGAGGAACGTATACATCCTGTTTTCAGATACATTGACATCCTTCAATAAGCCGTTGATCGATTTTGCATTGCATATTTCTTACATGTGTGGAAAGAACCCAACCCATTTTGACCTTGTCCTTGCGATTATCCCACCAACCATTAGACTGTTACAATGTCTCAAAGAATTTTTTGTATTGCGTCAATTAACACTTCTGGCCAATGCCCTAAAATATTCATGCCACTTACCAGTGGTATTATGCTTGTGGTACTCTAGAGTTAATGGCGATGCTTCTTTAACAGTTAAAGACTACAACCTCCTAAAAGTGATGATGTTTATACAGTCCAGTTACTCCTTTTTCTGGGATGTCAGGATGGATTGGATGATATCCTCTTTGACAAAAATCAGAGCTAACAAGAGCAAAGTGAATTTCCCAACTTTTTACTACCAGACTGCCATCGTACTTGATTGTGTTATGCGTTACTGGTGGTTGTGGGTGATCTTATTCTCCAGCTCCGATGCTTCAGGAAAACCAACCGCCTTACTTTTTGCACAAGAAGTTCAATTTATCGAAGTTATACGACGTGGTATTTGGTCTATCTTCAAACTAGAGGCCGAATATAGCGTGAAGGAGAAGGTCAATTATGCCTACCAAAAAGCATAAGCAAAACGTTTCAGGAACACCGTTCCACAGCACCCTACTTTCCATTCCTATTGATTTAAAATAGTATTCTATAGATTAAATTTCCCATATTTTATAAAAACAAAATAAATAACAGATATATATATATATAGTTGTGATACGTTAAATTTTTAGAAACCTTCATATATATATATTAGATAATAAGCATATTTGTTCATTTTTTGGTGAAAAAAAAAAGGATTTCTTTTCTTTATTACTCTATGAATATACAATTTAGAAAGTAAAGTTTAAGTCAAGATTAGGTATTTACTACTTTCTACGTTTGTTAGCGTTAGCTTTCATCTGGTTAACCCTTCTTTCACCCTTTGTCAGGTATCTAAACTTCTTCTTAGACTTCTTCTTCTTCTTATCCTCTCCATCACCCATACCTAGGAACTTCGCGTACTTCGTGGCCCTCGTTATACTCTGGTTCAGAACCTTCTCGGACTGCTCCAATTTCACATTATTTATCTGTGCCAAGTACTCAAAGTTCTCATTAGGCTCCAAGGTCTCCACTTCTACCACAGTATTGTCACTATACTCTGTGTTATTCTTTTTCAAGATAGGTTTCACAGCGTCATCGTCTTCTTCATCGGCCTTTGACTCGTCATCGTCATCCTCAGACTTAATCCCTTCCCACTCTTCATCTTCCATCCGCTGTTTCTGCAGCTGCTTCTTCTTCTTCCTACTAATTTTCCCGTCCTCATCCTCGTCATCCTCACTGATATCCAGGTCCAGCCCAGCTTTGAACTGCTTCAACTGCTCATCAATCTGCTGCTTTCTCTCATCTCTGACTTTCTTCCTCTCCTCTATCTTCTGCAACCTCTCCTGCTCCTTGTGAAACTCCTGGGCCTTCTTCTGCCTCGCCACTTTCCTCTTATGAAACCCAGTCAAGAAATCAAGCCTGCTGTCCTTGTCAAACGTAACTTCATCAGCACCAAACTTCTTCGCCTGCTTCGTGACATAGTTCTTACCCCGCGTAAGAATCTCCCTATTACTTCTAGCCATTGTATTCTTTTTACTACTTCTTCAATCCTGCAAGCAAGCTCTTTGCACTCTCTCTTCACAATACAAGCTCATCGCAAATACTTAAAATACAAGCTCATCGCAAATTTTATATTTTTTTTTTTCAATCAAAGAAAAAAAATTTTATATTTCAAAGAGAGAGAGAGAGAGAAAGTGGAAAAACCTGTCTCCATCTCTCTCTCTCTCTCTCTCTCTCTCTGCAGCACTTTCAGAGTGAAAAGTGTAAATCCATGATAGTTACCACAGAAAATCAAGTACAACCCTTTACACACAGACATAGAAAATAGCCTGCAGTGGATATGTATACAGAGCTATACATCATACATATACATAGATATACTTGGATATACATGTACATGCATATGAATGTGTTTATACATATGGTGTCTTGCATATCACATATACAAAAAAAGGATGTAGTGGGATAGATCAGTGGTAAGAGAGAGAGAGAGAGAGTATATATCCGAGCACTGCCCCCCTCTTCAAAAAACCCACAATATATATCTAATATATACTATATCTTATATCAAACCCGCAAATCGACAGTTGTCTCTCTCTGCAAAACAAAATTTATTGCCCTTTATAAACCCCCCTCTCTCTCTCACTCCCATCACAAATCTCCGTTGTCCGAGTACCAATGGCCACGGTGGTAACTTCGAGAGAGAGAGGCAGAGAGAGAGAGACACACATTTGCCTTAATTATTTTTTTTTTAAGGGTCCGAGAGAGAGAGAGAGAGAGAGAGACAACTGGAGGCAGAGAGAAAATGTTGGCTGAAGAAGCCCTAAGGGGGCTCTTGTTCGAAATTTATATTGAATTCATATATTATATGAATATATTATTATTAGTTTTTACTTTACTATATTAATATATTATATTGTGTATTTGTTTCCTTTGATATACACAAGTATAGAAGAGACAAGAATTTTCTATACTTAATTTTTTCTCTCTCTCTGTATAAGGAAAACAACAAACAAGAAAACTTTTCTCAAATATGGCTGGTAATATACATTCTCTGAATTCTGGTGCTAGGAATAACCGTCCTGTTGCTGGTGTAGGTAATGGGGAGGCGTCGTTTTCTGCGTTTTGGTACAGTGTGCCGCCCATTACCAGACAACTGATGGCGCTCTGTGTCATTGTGAGTGGTACTTGTCACACTAAGCTGTTAGGGTACGATAAGATTCTGTTCACATGGAGACAGACGTTCATGAGGTTTCAAGTATGGAGGCTTCTTACATCGTGTCTGCTGCTGCCTCATAGCTTGATGCCGGCGTTGATGGAAGGTTACAACTTGTACAACAGGTGTTCTCAGCTGGAACAGAATTTCTACCTGGCTGCCTCCAGACCAAGTCTGGGATCTCATAACTTTGCCTACTACATCTTCTTCTGTCTTACCGTGATGACATCCATGGCTGGTTTCATTTATGGGACTATGTACCCACTGTTCTTGACCTCCGCGTTCACCGCGTGCATGACATATACGTGGTCGTTGCACAACTCCAACTCCAAGATCATGTTCTATGGTGTGTTGCCGATCTGGGGTAAGTTCTTCCCTGTCCTTCAATTGGCAACTTCGTTCGTGCTGGGCTCTAAGGCTGACTTCTACCTGTCCCTGATAGGTATTGCCACTGCATACATCTACAACTGTCTTGATACATGGACTCTGGGCCCATTGGCAGGATACTTCATGACTGGTGATAACAACTACGGTATGGTGCCAAAGGGACACATGGAGGCCCCAGAATGGTTCGTGTTCATTTACAACATGATCTCTGGGGAGAGGACCCCAGGTTCCAAGAAGGCTACTGCTAAGAACGCCGGTGTCAAACTAAACAAGATGCTGGGACGCGGTGGTCAAAGACTTGGTACTAAGGATGACGTCAAGAAGTCTGAAACTGCTGCTAAAGAAAAGAAGGAGGAAGTGGAAGAAAAACCTTCCAAAAGTGCAACACCTGTTGGCGTAGCAACGGGTATCAAGAGATCATCCTCAAACGATTCTGACAGCAGTGCATTCCAAGGTACTGGCAAACGTGTCGGTGACGAGTGATAATATTATATAGAATATCTTTTTTCCTCCTTTGAATTTTGAATTTAACTATAACTATGTAATCAAAAGAAACAAAAAACAACCAAGCAAACTAAAATATCAAAATACAATGTAACAGAATTATACACTAACTTCTGTATTAAGCATTACTCTATCAGATATAAAGCACTATGATAGATTATTGTTGCTCCCCCATCCATCAATACTCGTGCCTGTTATCAGTAACTATTAACGGTACTATTCACATGCTTTTTTTTGGTTCAGAAAGCTTTCAAACCTCAAATTAATGCAGTAGAAATGTGATGATGAGTTTAACATTGGCACAGCTATAGTATTTTCTTGGTACCATGGATAGTTTGTTATTTATTTTAAGAGACCCCTGTTGTATCATTCTATAGTTATAATGACAGAAGAGTCAAGAGCTAGCCCAACACCTAGTTTCGAGAGCGATGGAGAGGATCAGCCGGTGATAATAAATGGTAAAGCGTATCCAGACATCAGAAGGAACCCACTGGACTCAATTTCACTCACATCATTTGGTCTTGGAATATTACTGGGGGTGTTTGTAGGGCTATTACATTATAGTGGTTTCAAGAATTTCAATCTATACATCATAGCGTTGTCAATATTCCATTTCCTTGAGTTCTATGTTACCGCGAAGGTTAACCCTGGAAAAGTACATTCAGAATCGTTTCTACTAAATAACGGTATCGGTTATCTTGTAGCACATTTATTTGCAATTGCTGAGTGCATCATAGAGACATTTTACTTTCCAAGGACCAAGAGTTTCGGGTTTTCTAAATTTAATCAGATTATCTCGGTTGCTGGATTCATATTAATATTACTCGGCCAGATAATAAGATCATTGGCTATGTACCAAGCTGGAAAATCTTTCTCTCATATCTTAAAAACAGAAAAGTTAAAGGATCACACCTTAGTTACCGATGGTGTCTACAAGTACTTTAGACATCCAAGCTACTTTGGCTTTTTTTGGTGGGCTGTTGGAACACAAATGCTCTTATTGAACCCAATTGCATTTGTTATTTTTGTCGTTGTTTTATGGAAATTTTTTAGCAAACGTATCGCTATTGAGGAAAAATACTTGGTAAAGTTTTTCGACGAGCAGTATATTAATTATAAAAAAATTGTACATGTTTGGATTCCATTCATCCAGTGATTAAAATACCTCTTAAATTTTACTGACCTTCTTTAAATAATTGACATGCTTGTCAAAATTGTAACTTTATCCATATCATTTTCATTACTATTTTTTGTCATTAGTCTATAAATCATTAATTAATATTTACTGCTACATTTTGAAAGAAACAAACAATAACATAAAAGTACAACTATACAACTATAGTAACCAAGGACTATCTTTTTTATCCTTTTTCCCATTTGTAGTTATGTCATCACTAACCTTATTTATCGTCGCGCTAGATTTCCTTGGTAGAAATGGGTTAACTACAGGACGTGGTCCAAGTGAATTATTCATTATTCCAACACCATTTGGTTTAGATGGAGCCACTGGGTGGCTTATACCCATATTCCTCTTCTCGTTATACTCTTTCATGGAGATTATCCTCGACCCAGTTTTATTTACAATGTTAGTTGGTAATGGTGGTAACGTTGGATTTTTGTTCTCCATAACTGCATTCACATTAGGAATATGCGGAGGTTTTCCAATTAAAGAGTGTTTTTGTGCTTGTTTTTGTGAATCATCTTCATGCACACTATTATAGACCGGATTAATTTCTTTCTGATTTTTGTTTACAAATGGATTAGATTCTGAAAATAATTTTTTCCCCTTGATATTCGATTGATTAATAGAAGGTAAATATCCAGTATGTTGCACCACAGATTCTCTAGATCCCAAATGTGATGAGGCAAGACTCAAAGAACTCTCACCACGCTTTGCATTTGTTATGGGATCCAGTGTTCTCATAGTATTATTATCCTCACTAACAAACAGCTTCTGATGGTCTTTTGTTATCGGATCCAAGGTTTTTACAGAATTACTATCCTCCGTAACAAACAATTGACGATTGTCCCTAGTGATTGGCTGTGTACTATTCGTTCCTGTAGTATTTTTCAGTGGCTTCTTACCAAGGATATCTGGAGTAAATGAGGGCGATAATTTCCTTTTTTCATGTAAACGAGATTTTAGAACAGCTTGATTGCTTCTAATAGCCGGAAGCTTAGATGAAGTCTCTGTAGAGTTCAATAAGTGGTCAATTGGTAAACCTCTCTTTCTTGCAACTTGTGCCAATGGGAGGTCGTCATCATCATCGTCATCATCAGCGTTCAAGAGACGAGATCGTTCCTTTAAGCCCCTACTTCTAGTTCTCATCCCGACATGTTCAATGGGTGCCTTTTCGATTGGATTCAAAATATTACTTTTGCCATTACTTTCCAATTTCGTCGTTACAGGAACCTGGTTTACTTTGGGATCTAATTTTGACTTAACATTATTATGAACATTACTAGCGTTGTGATCCATATCATCATCCTCATCATCACTTAGTAACGAAACAATTTGTGTGTCTTTTATCTTATGAGATGAATGAGGAGTACCCATTTTCTCGCTTAGTTTTTTAGTTTCCGGTGTCACTTCCTTTTTCGGTTTTACTGTAGGTGTATCATCCTCACTATCACTGACATCCTCCATCTCATATATGGGGCTCCAAGAACAATCTGGTAACAATTCAATCTGCTCTACATTGTTAGTACATGAATTCAGAACTCTCATGGAAAATTCACAGATATACAGTTCATCAAGCTTAATAGGTATCTGACAAACCGGACAAACCCAGTTGGGAACTTGCATTTGCGAATGGAGAAACCAGAAAGCATCATAACATTGCAGATGAACACATCTTTTACTCTTTATTGGATATTTTATTCTGCTATAGGATATTGGGCATTTCAAACTAACGATGGTAGATGTGGTTATCAGTTCTGTATCGTCGTCATCACCACCGGTTTCTCGAAACATATTTTTTATATTTTCCATTGTCATAGAATATGGTATAGCTGGTTTTATTAGAATGTTATTAAGTATTTCCTCGGGAGCATACGGTCTCACCAAAGCACAATATGCAACATAAGGTTCTTTATTGAACACATGGACGATTTTGAGAATATTTTGGGCTCTCCATGATTTTATGTTATCGGTAAGATCAACAGGGTTCACAGTGCCTTCTTTGTTTTTCAACCCTTTAAACCTTGCTTTAATCTGAATATTATTGAACCAAACTTCTATTGGTGTAGGGAATGCAGTCGGTGTACTGTCACCATAATCTATCTTTGTATCCATCTGTTTCTCAGAATTCGGATCTCTCACGTCCTTTCTTGAAATTAAATACAATCGTACAGGGAAACGTGAGTTACTCAATCTTTCCCACACATTCTTATCAAACTTAAACTTAGACACAGCAACATTTTTCACTTCAATCGCGGGCAGTCTTCGCAGTGTATCAGGAACCACACTTACGACATCATAAAACGGCGACTTCACATATCTATTCTTCTCAGCCTTGCTATCCACCGGTTCGGTAATCCGCATCTCTTCTTCTAACATCTTTGTAACTGACTCCACAGGATCGTATTCACCCACAGTATCCCAGTAACCATAAGGGTCATATTTCGGTGAATAACTCCGCACTAACTTCGAAAGATCCCGCATGGACGGAAGTTCCTGTTTATTTAGTATTGCATCAATAGCCCTTATCAACGCCTTCACTTCAAACAACTTGTTATTACTATTGTTATTGTTATCTGAGTTCAAGTATCCCAACAGAAAAAGGTACAACTTATTCTTCTTCTTAGCTACTTCCACCACGCCTTTCCCATTTCTAGCATCACCAGCAGTATCAGTTTCAACAGCCCCTGGCTTATATTCCAATATATACCTCGTCAACACATCTATCCCACCAGAATCCAACAACGCAAGCCGATTACAAGCATTACAAACAAGACATCGGGCATCACCTCGCGGTAATCCCACCAGCATCTTCATTATCTCTAATCGATTTCCCCTCTGTTCAAAAAAACACAAACAAAACAAACAACTAACTCAACTTAAAGATAGAACAACAAAAAACAACATTTATAACGTGGCAGAATGACCTAAAACTACTTGAACAGTATAAAATAATTGAAATACCCAATATTTAATAAAAAAAAGAAAAATAACAAAAATTTGTGGAACCACACACGCACACACAAAAAAATAAATAAAAAAATTAAAAAAATTGTGCACCCGACGGGAATCGAAGGGATGTTACACGTACGAAGTTATATTTGACTCTTTTCTGCATTTGGTTCTGTAATTGGTATTACATTATATTGATTTATTGACTAGATGGAAATTGATTTATTGAATCTTCAAATTGTTCATATTGATATTATGTTCAACTTGATCCTAATTTCAACAAGGGGGTATTTTAACTAATACTTGTTTAAAAGGTTAGCATAAAAAAGGAGTGTCGGTTTTTTTTTGTTTCTATTGTGGGTGTTCTAAAGGATGACTAAACGGGTGACTGTACTTATATCGGGTTCTGGTTCCAATTTACAGGCGTTATTGGATGCTCAGAGGGAAGGAAGACTAGGTGAAGGTGTGGCTGTGACGTATGTTGTGTCATCGAGTAAGAAAGCGTATGGGTTGACTCGTGCTGAGCAAGCTGGTGTACCCACTACGGTACATTCTCTGTACAACTACACCAAGGGCATTCCGAAGGAGGACACAACTGGTAGGAGACAAGCCCGTGATACATTTGAGGCTGACTTGGCACAGGTGGTGCTTGCTACAAAACCGGACCTTGTGGTGTGTGCTGGGTGGCTTTTGATCCTGGGTCCCACTTTCTTGACACAGTTGAAGGGCATTCCAATACTGAATTTGCACCCAGCGTTGCCTGGACAGTTTGACGGTACTACACACGCCATTGAGATGGCGTGGAACAAGTGTCAAACGGAGAATAAACCACTTACTGCGGGATGCATGGTGCATTACGTGATAGAAGAAGTAGATAAAGGCGATCCATTGGTGGTGAAAGAACTGGAGCTTACTCCGGGACAGGAGACCCTAGAACAATACGAGGAAAGAGTGCATAAAGCAGAACATATAGCTATTGTAGAAGCTACCATCAAAGCATTGAAATAATACTACAGCAAGAAGTGTTATATATATGATATTATGTGCAAATTGAAACGTACTACGTGGACTGTACATACTTTATATAGTACATCAACACAGAAGTACATCAACATAGTAGTACATCAACATAGTAGTACATCAACACAGTCGTACAATATACAATTGTACCTCGATACTATAGCATATTAATACAATAGTATATCAATTTCATAATAGTCCTATACAATAATCACTTCTATCCAACACAGCTCATCGCATTGTGTGCCATTGATATTTCTTTTTTTTTTTTTTTTGAAAAAAAACAAAAAACCAGTGGATTTCAAAGAAACAGAAAATTCAAGAAAAAAAATACGTTGTTTGAGCTTTGAAAGAAGGTTTAGTGCTGAAGCCAGAATAACTCAAGCAAGCATTGAACTCTTCAAATAACGGCGGATAACTCTCCCCAAATAAACCAAAAAGGGCATAAGGTGAACAAAAAAACACAACCAGGAAGAATAGAGGGTTTAAATTGAAGAAAACGCCAAAAAAAAAAAATAAAATAAAGGATCGAAGGACTTACTTCTAAATATCAACACGCCCCCCCCCCCTTTTTCTATCATCCTTGTGAAGGGAGAGTAAATTATTATAATAGTATAATCGGTAAAGGGTTTCATTATGGATATTTTATCTCATTACCAGAGCTTTGTGAGTCCGTCCAAGGTCCGTGTTCTGGTGGTACCAGTAGGTAAATGGAAACGGAAAGAATTTTTACGGGCATTCGAGCAGTTTTACAACAACAGCGAGGTTAGGTTACTAGATATTACACCAATTGATTGTCCACTATTTACCCCTCAGGCTTTTCCTAATGGAAGGATATTCTTTGATTTCACAGTTATAAACCATGCCGACGCACTCGATCTATTTCTGTATGATTTCGAACCATTCCGTAAAATCTTTGTTGTCGTAGGCTTGGTGAAAGGTGAAATGGATCCCAATGAGACTATGTCTGTTCTGAAGGAGAAATACCATACTGTCATATCCCATAATTTGGTGTACACCAACGACATCCCTAATGACTACAGTGAAATAGATGATCATGTTTTTCAGACAAATGGTGAAACAATGGAAAATTTGGAGACTGTTATTTGTGATATTGCCAAAAATTTTCTAAATGCACTAAACCACTACTATTCGTCGTATAAACACGTCACACTTCGATCCCCTGGTGCAATCGGTGGTAATGCTGTTATAAAGACTACATTACTTGGCCCATCATCAAACACTAGTAATGGCATGGCTTCACCAGCATTATCATCCACAGGGCAAAATAGTAACGCTGCAAAAAGATTATCTTCATTTGAAATGACAACAAGTAATTTGAAAAGATCGGCGTCTTTAAAACTTTCAACAACACTAACGAACTCGGAAAATAAGACCCAGAACAGAGCTCAAGGTAGACAATTAAAGATATTAGGTAATTTTCAATTGCTGGCAGGACGAGTGTTAGACGCATTGAATAGTTTTACTGAAGCAATTGTACTGTTATACAAAGTTCGTGATCTTCTTTGGCTCGGATCTGCTTTAGATGGTGTCGCCATATGTTTCATATTGTTGTCTTACTTACAAACACCCTTCAAAATTCCATATATTGTTTCATTATTATGTCCTATAGAGAGCACAAATAACAGTACGGAAAACATAACCCCTAGAAGTAGTTCAAATTTAAATTTACAGTCTCCAAGAAATTCTTTGAATGCCTCAACAATAAATCAAAGCATTGAGGTAGAATCACTAAATTTACCATTACTAATAAAGGCTATATCAGAGAAAACACTTCATTACTATGAGGGCAGTCTTACCCATAACAGTGAATATGCTCCCCAGCTGGTATACACTCAAACTTTGTCACGGATATTAAGTTTTATGGTATGCTGTCATTCAGGTAACCTACTAACAATGAACGATGCATCGAAAATCATAAATTGTGAGATGGATATAAGAGACACAAATAAGGTAGAGAATGAGGCATTTACATCCACTGATATTTACCAATTTTCCACAAAGTTTTTCCAACTTTTATTAAAGGATATGGATTTAGAAGTACAAGCATCAATATACACATTACTATCAAAAACTTTCGAGATATTAGGTTTATATAGAAAACAAGCATTCATTCTGAGATTGCTTCTTGTGGCAATTAATAATTACAATAATAGAATTTCATGGCATCCAAACTTTGATATCTTACTCAATAAAATAATTGAGCTATACAACCTTGATGATGAACGTACTGCATATGATAAAAAAGCTGTTGAATGGAAGGAATTGAAAAAAGACGTCCTTCAATTATGTCTCAGCATCTGCAAAAAGGTTGGAAATAAAGAGCATCTTGAAAAATTTTCTCTTTTATTATTAAATGATTATACTGACTTCTTAACGGATGAGTACGAACATAGACTTTTCAAGGACTACCTCAAAGATCTAGTAGCAGATCAAGTAGTAACAAAATATTGGGATCCATTTATTTTAAGGCAAGTTTCCATATCAAGATTAGAATCAGAAAACTCCACAACCTATGATACACTTAAAGTTCCGAATGACAACAGTTCGCCGATAAAAACCAAACTAAATCCACAGGAAGTTTTTAATCCATTTAAACAAGCCCAATCTTTATCATTAAAGAATACACAAGGTACAAATACTGTACCTAAATTATTTTTAGTCGATGACCGTGCAGAATTTAGCTGCACAATTCAAAATCCTTATAAATTTGCTATTACTATAAACGACATCCAACTCCCCGAAGAATTTTTGCATTATTGCCAAATCGATAACAGAACGATAACACCAAACAATCCTTACATAATAGATGGTAACTCTATTAGAACAATCACCTTACCAGTTTGGATAAAAAATTCAACGTTAGAGGAAGTCTTGAAGATTAACAGTTTGAAAATATCCGTTTTAGGACTTCCAATAATTTCATTTAGAACGGTACCTTTGTCGGTTTCCCACCTTCCAATACACCCAACTAAAGAAAATCTCCAAAAATACCAGTCGTTAGAAAATAACTCTTTTGATATGAAAATTCTACCAGAGCAACCTGACCTCGAAGTCATAGACAATGGAAAATCTGCAGGAAATTCATGGATGATGTTAGATGGTACTAAATCAACTTTTAAAATCCTTTTAAGGAATAAATCCCTATCAAAGAAGATAGACCAGCTAAAAATAACAGCCGTTACCAATATTGAACATTCGTTAAGAAATGATTACTGGAAAAAAATGCTCCCTGATGATTTACATATCTTTGAATCGAATTTAGAATGGATGAAAAAAGAATGTATAAAGGTCATAAAACGTCCCGATGTTATTCAACCTAATGAGGTCTTTGAACTAACGTTAGAAATCAATACAATTCGAGCACCCCTAGAATTTGATTCGTTTGTTATAAATATTGACTATGGAATGCAAGAATCAGACAAGTCATGCTTTTACATGAAGAAATTGAAAATACCATACGAGGTGACATTGCGTAGGAGTATTGAAGTTCCAAATATGGATATAATTCCTTTGAATCAGATGCAATTCGAAAAAGAGAATAATTCTGATTGGATTAAATATATTCAAAACCTTACTGATAATACAGAATCCCCTAACTCCTTGTCTGACGATTACATGTTGCTACTAGTAGACTTCCGTAATTCGTGGATCGACGGTATCAACATGGTTGTAAGTTATGAGGATTTCAGCACTAAGAAAAATTTGGTTGAATCCAATAGAACTTTAAGAATAATAATTCCGATTAAAAAAATTGACTGTGAAAAAGAAAATTTATCAAACAAACCGATCCCGAGGGTTTTTAAATACCGGCAGTTTCTTCAAAGTGGTTTGAAGGAAGCCCAAGAAGCAGAAATGCGCGAAGGATTTTGGTGTAGAGAACATATTCTCGAAAGGATCAAATGTACTTGGGAATTTAGTACTGACTCCACAGTTAAAGGTGAAGTTGATTTTAGGAAGTATCTTGAAAAATTTGATCCTAGAATTATTGGTAATTTCTATAAAGGGAAATATCCATTTTCTTTGAAACTATATTCTGATCGACCTATAAGTAATGTAGGAAAATCCATAAAGGTTGGTTGTAAAATTGCTCCAATGCATTTCAAGTCTAAACCAATAAGTGACTCAGAAAAAACAGCAATCATAAATTTCTTCATTTTAGAACATCCATCCTCGAAACTACTTCCAAAGTCGAATAGGCGACTTTTATACAATGGTGCATTATCCCAATCTTTTTCCACTGCGTCAGAAACTGATAATATTCTTGAATTAATACCAATCGAACCTGGTTGTTACGAAATCTGCTGCTGCATTTCGAAAAGTGGCGATTCGTCGAAGACAATTCAGTTTAATTCAAACAGCCTTCTACTCCACGTTTCTGAAGAAGAAGAAACATGACAGAATTTTTAAAAAATATAGAATTGATACATATCATTTGCATTTAAAGTATATAATCATTGTCATTTTTAAAACTGATAACATAATATTTGATTTTTTCTTTATTTTTAGGTTTTATTTATGATTTAAATTCAGATACTATGATATTCTGCAATCTGCCGAATCATAAAAATAATGTACAAAGTGTTATGTTACTAAAAAAGTGATAAGTTTTTGTATTTTTATTATTATTATTATTATTATTTTTTTTTTTTTTTAAAATATTGCAATAATTTCGGAACATTTAATTCATTAGGTAGTAGTAGATATAATAAACGTTAAAACGATAAAAAACATTATTAGGATCAGATTCTATTTAAAGAAATCTATAATAAACATGTCAAATTTTTTGTTTAGAAAGGCCAATACCTCCTTAGCAGACCAACTTTGGCAGCATCTGCACTCTTGGCAGTTTTACCAGTCGACTTAGGTACTCTTGCCATCCAATAGAAAATGATACCACCAACATAATTGATTACAATGAAACAAATAAAGATACCATAATTTCTCCATCTTCTGGAATACTTCGAACTGACTGTTTTTAAGAAGTCATTGGTATGTGAGTATTGACAGAAGTGACATTCATCAGTTGCTGCTGGATCTGATAGGTAACCTGTTCCTGCAACCTTTAAATATGGTTCCATATATTGACCGCATGTTAACCCAGATGGTGGGGAAAATGTGACTAATTCTTTTTTTGAGCAATGAACATTAACATTTGCCACGCCTGTTGACAACAGTGCATCAATTAGGTATGTTAAAGGAGAAACTCTGTACATGAAAATCCAGAATCTTGGCATAGCACTTGGTGTTGCCATGACACCACAGAAAGACAATGCCATAGTATACATCAAGGATCCAATGTGCGCAGCAGTTTCAGCAACTTCATTCCACGAAATAACAAGAATACCCATCGACCCAATGTATACATAGTAAGCAATAGAGAATAGCCAAAATAATGCACCTCTTTCATGCAATTGTCCAGCTTCTGAAGCGTTACTATAGAAACCAACAGCATAGTAGTAAATTAGATAGGCAAGTGTACCAGCCAAAATATTCCAAGGGACTTCAACAACAATTTGAGCTAATATAAATGCCTTCCAAGAAAATGTTCTTGATGGACGTTCTCTTGCTTCATACAAGTCTCTTTGCTGAACGAATGATGGTAAGTATTGTTGTAAGATTGGGTTGAAAATAACGGTGTACATGAAAATGGATAACATCTGATTTTGCAAACCTTGCAAAGTATGATCTGCCTTAAAAAATGTGAACCCAATAAATAATTGGTTAAACACAGTTAAGATATACTTCGACCATAAATAATCTGGTGTTCTCCAGTATTGTTGGAATAACCGATAACAAACAAGTTTAAATTGATAGAATATAGATGTAGCAAATTCTTTTCCAGATTCTGGATCATCATCACCTGCCTTTTTAGATAGTTTGCTTCTCATTTCATCCAATTCTTCTTTGACCTTCTTGTAGTTCTCAGAATTCCTCCACACTTCATAGTAATCTTGTGTAGCATGGGAACCTGGTGCTGCACCAACAACTTCTAACATCCATTCAGCTGGATTAGCCTCGGGTGGACACTTATGTGCACCATTATCTTCAAAGTATTTAATCATAGTCTTACAGCCTTTACCAAGGTCGCCAAAATACACCGTCTTACCACCTTTTTGCAAAAACAATAATCTGTCAAATTCTTGCATTAACATAGCAGAAGGTTGATGGATTGTACATAAAATAGCTTGACCATGGTTAGCCAATTTTTTCATTAACTGACAAGTAGACCATGCTGTTTGAGAATCTAAACCAGATGTCGGCTCATCCAAAAATACAAGTAATTTTGGTTTAGCGGCTAGTTCAACACCGATTGTTAACCTTTTTCTCTGTTCAACGTTTAAACCTTCACCGGGAACACCAACTACTGCATCAGCATATGTTTCCATTTCCAAGATTTTGATCACAGATTCAACGTACTCGTTCTTTTCCTCAATTGATACCTGTGATGGTTGTCTCAAGTATGCGGAGAATCTTAGAGATTCTCGAACAGTAGCAGTCTTCAAATGTAAATCTTGTTGCTGACAATAACCAATCGATCTAGAAAAAGACGTGTCTCTGGGTTTACCATCGACCATAACATCACCAGTAATAACACCCATGGTAGTTCTTTCAGCTAAACAATCTAGTAATGTAGTCTTACCTGCACCAGAGGCACCCATAAGTGCTGTTAATGTACCTGGTTTGACCCAACCATCAACGTTACTCAAAATCCTTCTGGTTTCTGTTTTAATAGGTACGTCGTAACACAAGTTTTGCCAATGGAAAATAGCCTCAGATTTAGACAAACCAACTTGGGGACTCGAATCTCTACTATTTGAGCCAGAGCTGTCTGACCCACCAACTTCAAAGGAGTCGTTTAACATGTTCTTTTCATTTGTAGCCGCCGTTTCAATAGACTCAGTATTATTTTCAAGGTCTGTCTTCGAATTCATCGTTTTTCCACCATCTTTGATCTTACCTTGTTTCTTCATTTTCTTAACCACACTGTGTGGGAAGACTAGCATCTCACCCTTCTGTTTGGCACCTTCATTATATTCACATAAAATCAAGTAGACGAAGAAGAAGAAGATAACATAGGCCATACCAACACCAAAACCACGCCATCTATGCTTATTCTCATAAGCATAACTCTCCCTTAAGAAATCATCACCTAGTACATAATCATTACCAGCGATAGCACCAACTGTAGCGCAAACTCTTTCATCTCCAGAAACATTATTGTATGCTCCGCCACGAGGAATGTAGGTGACACAAGGAAATTTACGGTCATGGAATTCGTTAACCATCAAGGACTCAAAGATATAGGCCAATGGGTTGATATACCAAATCCATTTTGACCAACCCAACATCTTTGTTCTTGGAATAGCAAAACCAGTATACATAGACATAGCTAACAGCAACATTGAAGCTGGAACCATAGCCTCCTGCAGTGTTTTGGTTAACGAACCAACACACCTGAACAGATGAGACATAGCAAAAACACCAACAATATTCATCAAGAAGTAGAAGAAGAAATTACCACCATTTCGCCTGAAGTTTACCAGGAAGTAGTAGATGATATTGAATAAGACAGCGGTAGCAAGCTTAGGGGGGATTTCTGAAATGACAGAAGCAAACGCATCTGCACTTGGATGGTACAGAGAGTATGTTCTGTGCTTTTCAGTAATTGGTCTAGCTTCATATAGAGAGAAAATTTCCAACAAAGAAGAGAAAGCATTAAACAAGACAGCAAAAAACATAGCGGCACCACGGAAGTAGAAAGTGTCAGCGGTGGATCCCTTTTGAACTTTGTAAAACATAGAACCCAAAATGAAAGCCATGATGGAATTACCAAGGACTTGGGATATAGTGACGCTGCTACTATTCTTGATTCTCCAGTAGTTTCTAATCAGGATGTACTTGACTTGCATCATGTAACTAACCACGTATGGGGACGATGGTCTCGATCTCTTGGATTGTTTGGCAATATGTGCCTCTCTGATCTCTTCCTTATCTTCATCGTTTTGGTTAGCCAATTTTTCATCAATTTCTTTCATTAAGTCTTTATATTCATCGGATTTGTGCCAGTATTCCAGCATATCCAGTGCAGTTTGAGGAACATTGATGCCCTTTTCCTCGTACTCTCTGTTGACTCTTCTCTCGGCAGGAGATGTAATAGAGGTCAAGAAGTCAGGGATGGTCTGTCTCTCTGGACAGTAGTAACCCATCTTCTGGAAGTACTTCTTGGCATGTTGGGCATCACCATAGTAGATCTGGTAACCGTCGTACAGTAAGGAAACCTTGTTGAAAAGGTCGTATGCATCCTGGGAACACTGGTAAATAGCCACAGCAGCTGAGTTCTTGACGATGTGTGCCTGCACTTTCAAAGCCTTAACGAACTCTAGAGCGGTAGCAGAATCCAGACCTCTGGTGGCATTATCCCAGCATTGGAACTTGGAACCACAAATCCAGACTTCGGCGATGGAGACACGTTTCCTCTCACCACCGGAGACACCTCTGACCAAGTCGTCACCGACCTTGGTGTCTCTCGTGTGTAGCAAACCGTAAGTTGCCATTGCCACGTCAGTGACATGGTTAGCAAACTCTTCTCTGGAGACACCCTTAACACGGTTTTGAGGGGTCTTTAACCTGGCCACAGTGACCAATGTCTGGTACACGGTTAAATGAGGCAAGTGAATATCGGCCTCTGCATTGTAAACAACTTCACCACGGTAGTGTCTCTTAATTTCTTTTGGCGTGAGCCCGTTGTACGATATAGTGGAGTCCTTCCCGATATTGAACCCGTGAGTGGTAGATGAGATGGACTTCAGTAGCGTGGTACAACCAGAACCGGGTCTACCCAGGACCACAAGCAACTCACCGGGCTCCAGGATCCCGTCCATAGGTTTCAGGATGTGGAAGGTGTCACTCTCACGAGTGGGTCTTATTTTTCTCCAGGCGGCACTGGCAAGCTTCACCGGCATGTTGAGCACAGTAGACTGGTACGCCACGTCAGCGGACTCACCTGAGGCGCTCAGGTTCTTCCAGCAGCAACCAATCGAGTAAGGTTTGTAGAAGTCGGGGTCACCTCTGACCAGCCTGGCCATGTTCATGACCCAGTCTTTGCTTGAGAAGTCATCACTGTTGGGGTCTAGCTTAGGGTTGTATTCTTCGGCCTCCTCGTCCATGGTCACGGGATCCATCCCTAGGGATTTCCCTTCGGCACCACTGAAAATCGAGGACGCGCGGCGTCCCACACTGTAGCTTGAGGCGACATCGCTCTGAACTTGCGTTGAGGAGTTAGCCAGCGACTGTTGTGTCAGTGTCCTTGCGAGCTCCCGTATATGTTTTTCAACATCCGCGTCGAACCCATTGTAAGGGTGATGTGATTCCACACTCGACACAGAAGAATCAGAGTCGGACATATTCGAATTATGTATTGTATTGTATTTGTTGTATTTTTGTTTTGTATTTGTTGTAATATGTTGTAAATGTAATGTAGTTGTAGTATTGTGAAAGCAATATTTACCTGTAACAATGTATATATTTAGAAGATAGGATATATAGTAAAAAAAAAAAAAATTACTCTTTATTTGGAAGAAGTAAGTTTTATTTATATAGCCCTTCACTTTCTCACCCTTTAAAATAAATAAAATTATAATGGAAATGAATCCCAGTATTTTTATTTCCTTTCCTTTTGTATCCGTGGAATCGAAGGGGTAGATTGGGTATTGATATGTGAAAGAGAGAGTTTATAGAGAGAGAGAGAAAGAGAGAGAGAGGGATAGACAAAGACAGAGATAGATATAGAGAGATGGGAAAGAAAACGGCTCCGTATCCACCATCTATTTTTCCACTTCATCTCTCTCTCTCTCTCTCTCTCTCTCTCTCTCTCTCTCTGTACTATAGCTAATTTTCCATGTTGGTTTACAGCGTTACAGCGGTTGTTTTTTTTTTTTTTTT